>CAUYQG010018219.1:0-22456 GCA_963574415.1 Tarsius wallacei
CAGTGATTACTATGCTCACTTGTATGGAAATAAACACGATAACCTAAATGAAATGGAGGACTTTCTGACATCACACAACCTCCCAAGGTTGAAACAAGAAGAAATTGAAACCCTAAATAGACCAATAACAACCCAGGAAATCGACTAGGTCATAAAAAATTACTTACAAAAAAAAAAAAAAGAAAAAAAAAGGCCTGGAACAGATGGCTTTCCAGTAGAATTCTACAAAACATTCAAAAAGGAGCTGATAAGAACTGTATTGAAAGTATTCTAGGCAACTGAGAAAGATGGAACTCTCACCAAATCAATTTATGAAGCTAAAATCACAATGATACGCAAACTGGGTAAAGATTCAACAAAGAAGGAGAACTATAGGCAAATATCCTTGATGAACATAGATGCTAAAATTCTCAACAAGATTCTAGCAAACTGAATCCAATAACACATCTCAAAAAACATCCACCATGACCAAGTAGGCTTCATCCCTGGGATGCAGGGCTGGTTCAAAATCCGCAAGACCATAATGTAATTAAATACATCAACAGATGTAAAGACAAAATCCACATGATTATATCATTGGACGCAGAAAAATCTTTTTGTAAAATCCAGCACTATTACTTGATAAAAACTCTCAAAACATCTAGGCATAGATGGAACATACATCTTTTGTAAGATGTAAGAGCCATCTATCATAAACCCACAGTCAACATACTATTAAACAGACAGAAACTGGAACCATTTCCCTTGAAAAGCAGAACAAGATAAGGATGCCCAGTCTCACCTCTCTTGTTCAACATAATTTTGGAAGTCCTAGCTAGAGCAATCAGACAAGAAAAGGAAATTAATGGTATCCAAATAGGAAAAGAGGAAGTTAAGTATTCCCTCTTTTCACACAACATGACTCTATACCTCATAAACCCAAAAGAACCTATTAAAAGCCTTCTTGCACCGCTAAAGGACTTTGGCAAAGTCTCAGGGTATAAAATAAATGTGTAAAAGTCAGTCACATTTCTATATACCAACAATAAACAAATAGAAGCCCAAATAAAAAGCACAATCCAATTCACAAGAGCCACAAAAAGTGAAATATCTTAGCATGTTCCTAAACAGAGAAGTCAAAAATCTTTACAACAAAAACTGCAAAACACTGCTCAAAGAAATCAAAGATGACTCAAACAAATGAAAAATACTCCATGCTCATGGATTGAAAGAATCAACACTGTTAAGATGTCCATCCTACCCAAGGCAATTTACAGATTTAACCAAATACCAATTAAATTACTGGCATCATTCTGCTCAGACCTGGAAATGACAATACAGGAATACATATGGAAACATACATGACCACGATAGCCAAAACCATCCTCAGCAAAAGAAACAAAGCGAGAGGTATCACACTCCTAGACTCTAAACTTTATTATAAAGCTACAATAATCAAAACAACCTGGTATTGGTATAGGAACAGGCATATAGGCCAATGGAACAAGATAGAGATTTCAGAAGCAAAACTTCAATTTCTCAACAAGCTCATCTTCGACAAAGCCTCCACCAACAACCACGGGGGAGAGGAGAACCTATTCAGTAAAAGGTACTGGAAAAACTGGCTAATCACATGCAGAAGATTGAAACAAGACCCCTACCTATCACCATACACAAAAGTAAACTCTAAATGGATTAACGACCTAAATGTAAAACCTCAAACAATAAGAACCTTAGAAAATGCAGGAGACACCCTTATGGAAATTAGAACTGGCAACCAATTCCTGATCAAAACCCCATGTGCCCATGCCATAAAAGATATGACAGTCAAATGGGACCTTATCAAACTGACAAGCTTCTGCAAAGACAAAGAAACCATTGAGAGTGGGGAGACAGCCCACAGCCTGGGAAAAAATATATGCCAACTGTATATCTGACAAAGGCCTAACATCTAGGATCTACAAGGAACTCAAATGTACTGAAAAGAAAAAAACAAACAGCCCTATTACAAAGTGGGCAAAAAATATGAATAGACACTTTTCAAAAAAAGACATGTGAGCAGCCAACAGATACATGAAAAAATGCTCAGCTTCACTAGTCATCAAATACATGCAAATTAAAACCACATTGAGATACCACCTAACTCCCTTCAGAATGGCCATCATCAATAACTCAAAACACAACAGATGCTGGAGTGGATGCTGGGAAAAGGGAGCACTTCTACACTGTTGGTGGGAGTATAAATTAGTACAACCTCAGTGGAAAACTGTTTGATGATTCCTAAAAGATCTAAAATCGATCCTGCAATCCCCCCCTACTGGGAATATGCCCAGAGGAACTCAAATTACTCTAGGAAAAAGATACCTGCACATGCATGTTTATTGCAGTATTATTCACAATAGTAAAAACCTGGAACCAACCATGCTGCCCATCTAAAGAGGACTGGATTTTAAAAAAGTGGTACATATACACGATGGGACATTATGCAGCCATAAAGGGCAAAATTATGAATTTCACAGCAACTTGGATGGACTTAGAGTCTATAGTACCGAGTGTTCTATCCCAGAACCAAAATCTGAGTATCACATGTTCTCATTCATAAGCGGACCTTGAAGAACTATCATAATACTATAAGAAAAGGATTGGCAATAGTGGGAAACTGCCAGGGGAGGGGGGGGGCACACCTCATCAACAAGGGTACCTGCATAATAAGTATTTGTATACTTAACCCTGAATTGTACCCCACATATTTAAAATAAATTAAAAAAAAAAGAGGGCAAAAGATATGAATACATACTTGTCAAAAGAAGGCATGTGAGTACCAATAGATACATGAAAAAATGCTCAGCTTCATTAATCCATCCAAGAAATACAAGTTAAAATCACACTGAGATACCACCTAACTCCAGACATCATCAATAACTCAAAAAACAACAGATGCTGCAGAGGATGTGGCAAAAAGGGAACAGTTCTACACCGTTGGTGGGAGTTTATAATAGTACAACCTCTATGGAAAACAGTTTGGCAATTCTGATCTGAAAATCAACCTTCCATATGACACCCACAATCCCCCTTCTGAGAATATACCCAGAGGAACTCAAAACACTCTATGAAAAAAATACCTGCACACGTATGTTTATTGCAACATTTTTCACAATAGCAAAAACATGGAACCAACCATGCCGCCCATCGAAAAAGGACTGGATTAAAAAAAGGGGTATATATACATGATGGAATATTATGCATTCATAAAGAAGGACAAGATTAAGAACTTCACAGCAACTTGGATGTACTTGGAGTCTATAATATTGAGTGATTTATCATAGAAACAAAGAACTGAGTACCACATGTTTTCCCTAATAGGCAGGTCCTGAACAATTATCATAATACTATAAGAAAGAGGTAGGCAGCAATGGGATACTTCCAGGGGAAGTAGTGAGGGCACACCTCATCAATATGGGTACCTAATCTCAAACCAGGTGAAGCAGGAACCAAAGTGAGGCCCATTCTTTACTTACACGATGACCATTTGTATACCTTCTCCTGCATCTTGTAAAGATTGTACCCCACATCTTTAACGTAAAAAGAAAATAAACACATAAATACATAAATAAATAAATAAGTAAATAATTAAGAAAAACCTCTGACAAGATTGCTAAAAAAGAATTCTATTAGACATACATTAGATATATAGATAAAAGAGATATAGATAAATGGTGCAAAACAATGTTGGAATGCAAAGGAGGAAACAGGCAGTGACATGGTAGATTTTTTATAAAATGTATAAGAGAAGACTGTGGAAATAATAATAAAAATAAAAATAAAATTCAAAATTATTTCCTGCTTGAATTATAACTTATCAAAAAACACTGAAGAAGAATAAAGGTATGAGAATTAGAAAAAAATAATACTGTCATATGCAGATGAAATGATTTTATATACAATTCAAAAGCATATACTGGTTATATATTAGAACTTGTATTCAGCACTGTGGCTGAATGCAAAAATAAGATATCAAAATTAGTAATCTGTCCATATAGAATAAAACAAAATGAGAGAAAGTACTTTTTAAGAAAGATACCATTTATAAAAGCAACAACCTAAAGTACTACAAAATAATTATAACCAAAATGTGTACAACACCATCTTAATGGAATGCACAAAATTTTATTGAAAGACATACAATAAGTCCCAAATAAAGGGAACTACCATGCCCATGGATTGCAATTTTTGGCATCACATATCAATTTTTCCCGAGTAAATCTTTCAATTCAATTCAACTTTTAAAATTGCAATAGGCTGTGCACTTCCACAAGTTGAACTTAAAATTCCTATGGAAAAATTAAGTACCAAGCATAACAAAACACAATTGAAAATGAAAACAAAAAAAGAGGACTTGTATTTTCAGATATTAAGACTTAATATTAAGTTATAATGACTGTTCTAATGGCAAAGAATTAGGCAAATAGGGCTACAGAGCACAGTAGAGAGTTTGGGAAGAGGCTTTTTGTATAAGAGGCAGAGTTACAAATCAGTGGGGAAACAAAGGACTACTCAAAATGTGGCTGGCACAATTAATCATCTCTTCATATGAAAACAAGAGAAATTCTGATCATGTATCACACAAAAAGTAAATTGAAAACAAATAAAAAAATAAAATTTGAAAAAAGACAAATATTAAAAGAAACTATACAAAAATATCTTTGTGAGTGAGTATAGGGAAGCATTTCTTAAATGTGTTATAAAAATACTGATAATAAAGGAAAAAATAATAAATTTTAGTATATTAAAAGAAACAAGCCATTAAACAACTAGATAACAATTAATATTACGGCAGGAAGAAAACCTCATATAGCAATATTAGCTTTGAGTGTAAATACACTAAATTATTCATTTAAAAGATGTAGACTGGTAAAATAAGTAAAAAAAAAAGTATGAACCAAGTATATGGTGCTTACAAGATGCTCACCTTACTGGTAAAAACACTTATAGACTGAATGTAAAGGGCTGGGAAAAGATTTTCTTTTAAAAAAAATTTAGGAATATGTTTTACTTAGCCCACTGGATTAAAAATACCATCATTTCAACAAGTGGCAGTAACCACCTCCAAGAGCTTCAATCTCCCATGTGCTGGACAACACAGGTCTGGATATCTCTTCCCTGAGATCTACATATGATAGACTCCTTTCACCATCTGGATCTCAGCTGCAGATGCTACCACCACTTTCGTCTAAAGTAGCTGTCCCTGCCTCCTCCACCCCCTCATCACACACTTTCATCAGTTTTGTGTTCTGCATACCATTCATCACCAGGTGAGAGTCCCTATTAGTTGTTTCTCTCTTGCTGTTAGAAACCAAACCCTACGGCTGCAGAGTTGCAGCCTCGGCACACAGTAGGCATCCATGTAATATTTGTTGAATGTGTGAATTAATGAATGAATAAATGAGTACATCACTAGATGTGGCAGTCCTTGTTGAAGGACACAGGTGTGATATAATATTGTCTTAGATTAGTGAAAAGATATAATAACAAACTGAAGCCAAAAGTGAATAGGAATAGCTATACTTACATTAGATAAAACAGAATTTAAATCAAAAACTGTAAAAAAAAGTAAAAGAGACATGGAAGGTCATTATATAATGATAAAGTATTGGATAAATGTAAAGAGAACATATAACAATTCTAAAAATGTATGCACCCAGCACCAGAGTACCTAGATTTATTTTGTAAACGTTATTTATTTTTTTCAAAATTAAACAATATGCTCCCTGAATGGTCTTTGGGTCAACAACAAAATAAAGACAGTAATTTAAAATTACTTGATTTACGTATATGGTGACAGGTAGGGGTCCTGTTTCATTCTTCTGCATGTGGTCAGCCAGTTTTCCCAGCATCGTTTGCTAAAAAAGTTCTCCTCTCCTAGCGGTTGTTACTGGTGGCTTTGTCAAAGATGAGTTGGTTGAGAGATCGAGTTTTTCCTTCCAGAATCTGTCCTGTTCCATTGCTCTATCTGCCTACTCTTGTACCAGTATCAGGCTGTCTTGATTATTATGGCCTTATAGCAGAGTTTAAAGTATGGAAGTGTGATACCTATTGCTTTGCTCCTTTTGTTGAGGATTGTTTTGGCTATTTGAATTTCTGTATGGTCATTTCTGGGTCTCAGAAGAATGACATTGGTAATTTGATGGGCATGGAGTTGAATCTGTAGATTGTCTTGGGTAAGGTGTACATCTTGACAATGTTGATTCTTCTAATCCATGAGCATGGAATGTTTTTCCATTTGTTTGTGTCCTCTTTGACTTCCTTGAGCAGTGTTTTGTAGTTAACTAAATGGATCAAAGACCTAAACCTAAAACTTCAAACTATAAGAATCTTAGAAGAAAATGCAGGAGACACCCTTATGCACATTGGAGTAGGCAACTAATTCTTGATCAAATCCCCAAAAGCATATGCCATAAAAGATAAGATAGATAAGTGGGACCTCATCAAACTGAAAAGCTTTTGCACAGCAAAAGAAACCATCAGGAGAGTGGGGAGACAATCCAAGAATGGGCACAAATATTTACTAACTATATCTGACAAAGGTCTGACATCCAGGATTTGCAAGAAACTGAAATGAGCAGAAAGGAAAAACAAAAAACAAAAAAAAACTCCCAACAAATAGCACTGTTACAAAATGGGCAGAGGACATAAATAGACACTTTTCAAAAGAAGACATACAAGTAGCTAATAGATACATGAAAGACTGGTAGGCCTCACTAATCATCAGAGAAATGCAAATCAAAACCACATTGAGATACTACCTGGCTCCAGTAAGGATGGCCATCATTAATAAATAAAAAAAACAGATGCAAGTGTGGGTGTGGAGAATAGGGGATCCTTCTACACTGTTGGTGGGAGTGCAAGCTAGTCCAACTTCTATGGAAAACAGTGTGATGTTATTTAAAGGAACCAGAAATCGACCTTCCATACAATCCAGCAGTCCCCCTCCCGGGAATACACCCAGAGATACACAAATTGTTCTACAAATTGTGCTGCAATATTCACAACAGCAAATACATGGAGCCATGCTGCCAAAGCCCATCGAAAATAGACTGGGTAAAGAAAATATGGTACATACACATGATAGAATATTATTCAGCCATATTCATGGACTTCTCAGCAAATTGGATGTAACTGAAGACAGTCATTCTTAGCAATCTATCACAGAAACAAAGAACTGAATACCATATGTTCTCACTCATAAGTGGGACCTGAACATTAATCACAATAGCACAAGGGAGTGATAAGTAGTTGCAAGACACTGCTAGTGATGGAAGGAAGCGGGGGACATGTAACAACACAAAGCATTCCTGATCCCAAACCAGGGAAAGTGAGGACCAGTTGGAGGCCCAAACTTCAGCAGCACATACAATACTTATGTAACTCATCCTGACTTCACTCCACATCTTTACAATAAAATAAAGTTAAAAAAAGAAATAAAAAACCAAAAAAATTTATTTGAATTGAAATGAATGAAAATGGAGAGACAGCAAACAAAACCTCCGGGATACACAAAAGCAATGTTAAGAAGGAAGTTTATAACACAAATGCCTACATTAAAAATGTAGAAGGGTCACAAATTAACAACCTAATATTGCACTTCAAGGAATCAGGAAAAAAAGGGCAAACCAAACAAAAAGCTTGCCAAAAAAGAAAGAAAACAAAAACAAACAAAAAACATCAGAGCAGAACTAAGTGAAACTGAGACCAAAAAATATGAAGATTCAATGAACTAAAAAATTGATTCTTTGACAATATAAACAAAAGTAATGAACCCATAATTGAACTAACCAAGAAAAGGAGAAAGATGATCCAAGTAAACACAATAAATAATGAAAAAAGGGACATGACAACTGAAACCACAGAATTACAAAAAATCATCAGTGACTCCTATAAACAATTCTGCGCTCACAAACTAGAAAACCTAAAAGAAATAGATAAGTATTTTGAAACATATGACCTGACAATATTGAACAAGAAAAAAATAGCAATCCTGAACAGACCAATAATGAGTAGCGAGATTGATTCAGCAATAGTAATAATAATAAAAAAGTCTCAACAAAATAGAGCCAGGACCAGGTAGATTAACAGCCAAAATCTACCAAATCTATAAAGAAGATCTGTGACTGAGCCTCCTGAAACTCTTCCAAAAACTGAGGAAGAGGAAATTCTCCCTAACTCATTTTACAAAGCCGTTATTACCCTGACACTAAAGCCAGACAAGAACAAAATAGAAAAAGAAAGCCACAAAACGGTATCCCTGATGAACACAGATGCAAAAATCCTCAATGAATACTAGCAAACTGAATCCAAAAAGATCAAAAAGATTATACACCATGATCAAATAGGGTTTATTCCAGAAATACAAAGATGGTTCAACATGTGCAAGTCAATAAATGTGATTCATCACATAAACAGAAGAAAAAACAAAAACCACATGACCATCTCAATAAAAGCAGAAAAAGTATTTGACAAAATTCAGCATCCCTTCGTGATAGTAACTCTCAACCAGTGAGGAAGCATATCTTAAGATAATAAAAGTTAGCCGGGCTCAGTGGCTCAGCCTGTAATCCTGTGCCTTGGGAGGCTGAGATGAGTGGATTGCCTGAGCCTGCGGGTTCGAGACCCGCCTGGGCAACTTGGTGAGATCTCATCTCTACAATAAATCAAAAAATTAGCCGGGCGTGGTAGCGTGTGCCTGTAGTTCCAGCTACTTGGAAGGCTGAGGCAGAAGGATCACCGGAGCCCAGCAGGTCGAGGTTGTGGTGGCCGGGAGCAGCCACTGCACTCCAGTCTGGGTGACAGAGTGAGACTCCAACTCAAAAAAAAAAAAAAAGATAATAAAAGTCGCATATAACAAACTCACAGCCAATATCATTAAACAGTAAAAAGTTGAAAGTAACTCCGCTAAGAATGAGAGCAAGACAAAAATGCCGTCTGCCACCACTCCTATTCAACACAGTACTAGAAGTACGAGTTGTAGCAATCAGGAAAGAAAAAGAAATAAAAGGCATCCAAATTGGAAAACAGGAAGCCGGATTATCTCTATTCACTGATTGATATGATCTTATTTCTAGAAAACTCTAAAGACCCTCTGACAAATTCTTAGATTTGATAAATAAAGCAAACGTTCAGGACCCAGAATCAATGTATCCTGTACAATGTACACCAATAACAATCAAGCTACCAAATCAAAAAGGCAATCCCACTTACAAGCTACAAAAAAAGTAACAAAATACCTAGAAATCTATTCCTCCAGGGAGGTGAAAGATCTCGCCAAGGAAAACTACCAAACTCTGATGAAGGAAACTATGGAAGACCCAAACAAATGGAAAACAGCCCAACTCAAGAGTTGGAAAAATTAATATTGATAAAATGACCATACTACCCAAAGCAGTCTAGATTCAATGCAATCCCTATCAAAATGCCAATGTCTTTCTTCACATAATTAAAACAAATCCCAAAATTCATATGCAACCAAAAAAGAGCCTGAATAGCCAAATCAATCCTAAGCAAAAAGAATAAAGCTGGAGGCTTCACATGACCTGAACTTAAATTATACTACAAGGCTATAGTAAACAAAGCAGCATGGTACTGGTATAAAAATGGAAACATCAATGGAACAGAATAGAGAATCCAGAAATAAAGCAACACATTTACAGCCAACTGATCTTTTACAAAGATGACAAGAACATACACCAGGGAAAAAACATTCTTTTTAATAAACAGTGTTGGGAATATTGGATTGCCATATACAGAAGAAACAGACATCTATCTATTACAAAAATAAACTCAAGATGGGTTAAAAACTTAAATAAAATACTTGAAACTGTATAAAAATCCTAGAAAAAGCCTAGGTAAAACTCTCTGCACATTGGTCTGGCAAATAATTCATGATCTATGATCTTTTGAGCTTTTGTGCTCAAAAGCACAAGCAAGAAACACTAAAATAGATAAATAGGACTTAATTAAACTAAAAAAATGTTTACACATCGAAAAAAATAATCAATAGAGTGAACAGACAACTTGCAGAATGATAGAAAATATCTGCAAACTATATATCTGACAAGGGATTGATAACCAGAATTTATAGGAAACTTACACAACTCACCAAAAATTCGAAGAACCTCATTCAAAAGTGGGCAAAGAATATGAACAGGTATTTTCCAAAGAAGACATACAGATGACCAACATGCATATTAAAAAATGCTTGACATCACTAAGCATCAGAAAATTTCAAATGAAAACCACAGTGAGATATCACCTTACACCATTTAAAATGGCCATTATAATAATAAAGCCGGGCTCGGTGGCTCAGCCTGTAATCCTGCACCTTGGAAGGCTGAGGTGAGTGGATTGTCTGAGCCTGCAGGTTCGAGACCCGCCTGGGCAACTTGGCGAGACCTCATCTCTACAATAAATAAAAAAAATTCAGCCGGGTATGGTAGCGCGTGCCTGTAATTCCGGCTACTCAGAAGGCTGAGGTGGAAGGATCACCGGAACCCAGCAGGTCGAGGCTGCGGTGGCGGGGAGTGGCCATTGCACTCTAGTCTGGGCGACAGAGTGAGACTTCAATTCAAAAAAAAAAAAAAGTCCCATAATAAAGGATGTTGCGGAGAATGAAGAGAAAAAGGAATGCTTATACACAGTTGGTGGGAGTGTAAAATAGTACAACCTCTATGGAAAACAGTATAGAGATTTCTTAAAGAACTAAAAATAGAGCTACCATTTGATCCAGTAGTCACACTACTGAGTATCTACTCAAAAGGAAAAAATAAGTATATCAAAAGATACCTGCACTCGTATGCTAATTGCAGCAAGATTAACAATAGCAAAGATTTGGAATTAACCTAAGTGTGCACCAACAAATGAATGGATAAAGAAAATGTGATGTGCATAACCATGAAATGCTTATTCAGCTATAAAAAAGAATAAAACCTTGTCTTTTGCAGCATCATGGATGGCACTAGATGGAAGGCTGTCATCCTAAGTGAAACCACTCAGACGCAGAAAATCTCACATACAAGTGGAAGGTAAATATTGTCTACACATGGACACGAAGTGTGGAATCACAGACACGGGAGACTTGGAAAAGTGAGAGGCTAGGAGGAAAACGAGAGACAAGAAATTACTTCATGAGGAGAGAGGCAAAATGGCGCCGGAACTGGTCAGAGTGTGGGAGTCTCTGCAAAAGCGAGTGTCCATAAGCACTCTCTGCATGCGTGGGTGTGGGTGGAGTGAGTGAAAGTCCATCCGAGGGGAGTCTCGGGTTCATGCACCTGGGACACCCCTTCGGGGGTGAGGTGACTGCAGTCCTTAGATCGGAGCCCCGCATGCAGGATCGTCCGCGTTCCCACAGCTCTCTTGAGAGCAGGCAACAGAGAGCAGCTGCTCCTCGCCACCTGGCGCCTGGCCCATGCCATCACCTGTGGCAGCGGCCGGGCACTGACAGCAGGAGCCATGGAGAAGGCGGGGGTGAAAATCTGGAATGGAGCCTGCCGCTGGGGAGATGCTGACCGGACCACCTTCTCTGTCCCGGGACCAGGCAGAGACTGGCATTGCCCCACCCAGCTCTGTCCAGCCTCCACCCAGAGACCCAGAGGCCATCCCCCTGGGATCGACCATCAGACTTGGACAGACAGATGCCCCTCCCCCCACTGGGCCAGACACAGACACATAGGACCTGAGTGGGAGCGGTGACAGCAGGTCAGTAGCGGACCAGTCTGGTGAGTGTGGACCTGACCCATCCTACCCCTACAGTAGTCTGCACGGTGTCCAACCCCTGCTGAGAGCAACCCTATCAGCCTGTGCTGAGAGCAGAGGGGATGGGCTGGAGACCGGAGCAGCTCCCTAACGTGGTGGCAGCCAAAAGTGGTGGAAGTGCTTGGGTTAAGAACCTGGAGTTAAAGAAACAGCCACAGAGAGAGTTTTTTGTCTGTTTTGTTTTTTTTATTTGTTGTTTTTCATCTCTCTCTCTGAATTTGTATATGTCCTCATGCTTGCTTTGTTTCTGTTATTTTAATTCTTTTTAGATTTTCTGTTTGTGTATGGGTATTTTTGAGGGTGAGTACATCAACGGGGGGGGGGACTGTTGGTTTGTATGTATGAGTGTCTATATGTTTTTGTTTTTTTGTCTCTGTTTATTTGTTAGTTGGTGCACCTGTCTGTCTTCCCTCTTCTTCTTCTCTCTCTTAATCTTTCTCATCCTTTTTCCATTCTTTTCCTTTTTTTTATCTCATTTTGCCTTCGGAGGCAAACATACACACCAGCTGCATGGACAGATTGTAAGGTGGTGGGAAGTGGGTTCCAGGGGGCCAATACACCTGTCAGTGAATGCTGGGATCTACACATAGCTTCTGAGTCACAGCTCCCCACTGTACCTCAAAACTGCAAAAAGCACAGCTCTCTCACCCTCAGCCCAGCTTCAAAACTGAACAAAGCCAGAGGATCTACATAAGAAAGAATAGGAGATCAAACAAACAGAAGTAAAAGCAATCTCCCCATCAATGAACAACAGAATTAAAGAGGAGATTTAAAAAAAGGGGGGGGGGAAGCCATCACAAATGGAGAAAACCAAAGGAAGAATATGGGTATCATACAGACCCCTGGGTGGACAACTGAGAATACAGAATTCAAAACTCAAACAATGAAGAGCTCCCAGAATGACTGACTCAAACCACAAACCCAGAGATCAAGATACTAACAGAGAGAATAAATAGAAATGAGAAGAGACAAGTGGAAAGAATGAAGGAGTTGATAACTGAGGTAACAGCAATAAAGCAGTGAATGAAATAAATAACAAACTGACAAGCATGGAAAGCAGAAGAAAGAATCTCAAGAGCTTGAGGACCAAAATATGGAACTGACCCAAACTGTTAAAAACATAGAAAAGAAGTTTAAAAAGACAGAAGAAAGAGTTCAAGAGATGAGCAATTATATCAAGAGATGGAAACTAAGGTTAATTGGAATCCCTGAAGCAAATAGACAGAGACCACCCTGGAACAAACATTCCATGAAATTATCTAAGAAAACTTCCCTCATCTCATCAGATATGCAACCATTCAAACACAAGCGATACAGAGAACCCCTGCAAGACAACAAATAAGAAGACCAACTCCTATACGTGCAGAGATTCACTTACACAAAGTAGGTATAAAAGAAAAACTCCTAAAGGCAGCAAGGGAGAAAGGTCAGTCTACCTTCCAGGGAAGACCAATAGAATAATAGCAGACATCTACAGAAACACTTCAGGCTGGGAGATACTGGAGTCCAATCTTCAAAGTTCTCAAAGATAAACAATTTCAACCAAGAATTACCTATCTAGCTAACTTGAGTTTTATCAGTAATAGATAATTAAAATTCTTCCCAGACATTCAATCCCTAAGAGTTTATGCTGCCTCTAGACCAGCTTTACAAGAAACACTTAAGAAAGTATTAAACACAGAAGAAAGAAAAAAATGAATGACCACACCTTACCCAAGAATGCAGGAAAAAGATTGAAAACACACATACATAAATCAACCACAAAATCAAAAGAAAGACAACAAACACACAGCAGCAACAACAAAAAACTTTATAAAAACCTTATGACAGGAATAAACTCTCACATCTCAATAATTAGCCTGAATGAGAATGAACTAAATGCACCACTGGAAAGACAAAGAATACCAAATTGGATAGAATATGATGCTATAATATGCTGTCTCCAGGAGACTCATCTCAACAGAAAGGACATTCATAGACTCAAAAGAAGAGGATGGAAAACAAATTTTCAGGTGAACAAAACACAAAAGAAAGCAAGAGTTGTGATCTTAATGTAAGATAAAATACCCTTTAAGGTATCAGAAATTGAAAAGATAAAGATGTTCACTACCTAATGATAAAGGGTTCAATCCATCAAGGAGAAATAGCCATCATAAACATAACTGCACCCAAATTAGGAGCATCATGTGTCATAAAGCAGCTTTTAGATAAACTAAAAAAGATATTGACTCTAACACTACCATAGCTGGCGACTTAAATACCCCCCTAACAACCCTAGACAGATCATCAAGTCAAAAAATCAACAAGGAGATCCAGAAACTCAACATAACACTTGAACAAATGAACTTAATAGATACCTACAGAACACTCCACCCAATAACCATGGAATATACATTCTACTGATCATGACATGGAAAGTACTCCAAGATCGATCACATTCTTGCCATAAATCAAGCATAAGCAAATTTCATAATATTGAAATACTGCCATGTACCTTCTCAGGACACAGTAAAATGAAAATAAATATCAGCACCAACAAAATTCCCCCAAACCCTACAAAGACACGAATACTAAATAGCAAGATGCTAAAGAAACACTGGGTCAAAATGGAACTCAAAACAGAAATTAAAATATCTCTGGAAACAAATGAAAATGAAGAAATATCTTAGCAAATCTCTAGGATGCCATGAAAACTGTACTAAGTGGGGAATTCATCTCTCTCTGAACATACATGAAGAAAATGGAAAGATCACAAGTAAGCAACCTAACAAATCACCTAAGGAAGCTGGACAAGCAAGACCACCAAAACCCTAACTTCAGCAGAAGAGTCCAGATCACCAAAATAAAGGCCCAAATATGTGACACAGAAGACAAAACTATAATACAAAAAAAAGTCAATGAAACAAAGAGCTGGTTCTTTGAAAGGTTAAATAAGATTGATGTACCCCTAACTAGACTGACCAAGAAAAAGAGAGAAAAAGTCCAAATAAACACAATCAGAAATGCAAAAGATCAAGTCACAACTGACCCCAAAGAAAAATAAAAGATTATCAGAGATTACTGTGTACATTGCATGGAAACAAACTTGAAAACCCAAATGAAATGGAGGACTTACTGACATCACACAACCTCCCCAGGTTGAAATAAGACAAAGTCGAGACCCTAAGTAGACAAATAACAACCCAGGAAATCTACTATGTCATACAAAAACTACCAACAAAAAAAAAGTCCTGGACCAGGAGGAGCTAATACCAATCCTATTGGAAGTATTCCAGGCAATTGAGAAAGATGGAACTCTCCCCAAATCATTTTATGAAGCTAACATCACATCAATAACCAAACTGGGTAAAGATCCAACAAAGAAAGAGAATTACAGGCCAATATCTTTGATGAAATTCTCAACAAGATTCCAGAAAACCGGATCCAACAACACATCTCAAAAATCATCCACCATGACCAAGTAGGCTTCATCCTCAGGATGCAGGGCTGGTTCAACATCTGCAAGACTATAAACATAATTAAATACACCAACAGATGTAAAGACAAAAGCCACATGATTATATCATTAGATGCAGAAAAAACTTTTGATAAAATCCAGGACCCCGTCTTCATAAAAACCCTTGAACATCTAGGCATAGATGGAACATACTTCAAAATTGTAAGAGCCATCTATGATAAACACACAGCCAACATACTGCTAAATATACAAAAATTGGAACCATTTCCCCTGAAAATCAGACCAAGAGAGGAATGTCTACTCTCACCCCTTCTGTTCAATTTAGTGTTGGAAGTCCTAGCTACAGCAATCAGACAAGAGAAGGAAATCAGGGGTATCCAAATAGGGAAAGAAGAAGTCAATTTATCCCTCTTTGTAGAAGACATGATTATACACTTTGAAAAACCCAAGAGAATCTGTCAAAAGCCTCCTTGTACTGCTAAAGGACTTTGGCAAAGTCTCAGGGTATAAAATAAATGTGCAAAAGACAGTTGCATTTCTACATACCAACAATAAACAATCAGATACCAAAATAAAAAGCACAATCCCATTCACAATAGTCAGACAAAAAATGAAATACCTTGGTATCTTCCTAATCAGAGAAGTCAAAGACCTTTACAATGAAAACTACAAAACACTGCTCAAAGAAATCAAAGATGATATAAACAAATGGAAAAATATTCCATGCTCATGGGATTGGAAAAATCAACAATGTTACAATATCCATCCTACCCGAGGCAGTCTACAGATTTAATGTAATGCCCATTAAATTACCAGTAGCATCCTTCTCAGACCTGGAAATGACAATACAGGAGTTCATATGGAAACATAAACGTCCACGAATAGCCAAAACAATCCTCAGAAGAAAAAAAAAGAAAAAGAAAAGAGCCGGAGGTATCACACTCCCAGACTTTAAATTTTATTATATGGCTACAATAATCAAAACAGCCTGGTATTGGTACAAGGACAGTAGTGTTTTCAAATGGAACAGGATAGAGATTCCAGAAGCAAAACCTCAATTTTTCTACCAACTCATCTTCAACAAAGCCTCCATCAACAACCACTGGGGAGAGGAGAACATATTCAGAAAATGTTGCTGGGAAAACTGACTGACCACTTGCAGAAGACTAAAACAAGACCCCTACCTATCACCATACACAAAATTCAACTCTAAATGGATCAAAGATCTAAACATAAACGTAAAACCTCAAACTATAAGAACCTTAGAAAATACAGGAGAGATACCCTTATGGAAATTGGAACTGGCAGCCAATTCATGATCAAAAGTCCAAGTGCCCATGCCATAAGAGATAAGATAGACAAATGGAACCTCATCAAACTGACAAGCAGTGGGAAGGAAGGACGAATTTTGGTAGAGAAGATAGTACAATTATTTGTGTCATCACAAACAAGCATCCTGATGCATTTGGGAATGACAATTTGGCATTAGGATGGAAGAGAAATGGACAGTTGTTGTGGTTAGAGTGGTAAACAAAATACATACACTCAAATTGTACAGATACCTTTCTGCAGACAATAGGTCATCTATCTAAAGGTTTTAATATAAAACGGGACTTTTGAATTATGGAGAGAAAATGGTGGATCAAGATTACAGGCAGAATAATTGAATATGCAAAAGAAAGATTGGCGGTCACGTGAACAACCAAGATCAGATTCAACCATGACCTTAGCGTAAATTAGTGTCATTAAGGGGGTCACTCAAGTAGTCCATGGCCAGTCCCTAAATATGAATACAGCTTGCATCCTCTCAGACCTTGCTTCTATTCCAGCCTTGTCAAGTCTGGTGCTGCCACTGCATTTATTTTCTGTGACTGATTCCCATGGGATGTATTAGGTTTCTTAAGTGACTGTCTAGGTTTCTGTCAGAGTCAGTGACAGCTATTTTTAGATATGGTTTTCTGAAAACACTGACATGATGAAATCTTTTATTCTTTGTTTAACTTCTAGCCACGGCTGATATATCATTATATGAAACCAACAAGCTTTTGGTAGAGTACTAGTGTTTCAGGGTCCTTTACCATCTCTTGCATGTCGTTTTCATGGATGTTGTCAGAATATAGGAAAATTGTGAGCACAGTAGAAGCCCCTAAACAGTCGTTGCAAGGACTTCAAGGATGCTTACAAACTTACTTCTGAGTTGAAGAAGTATAACTCGTGATTGACTTCTTAGCTACAAAAATTTATTGATGCAAGAGGGCCACCAGAAATTATTATTTGCTCATAAAAATGTCATATTTTTCAGACGTTTCACATTTGTATTTAGTGATGAATTGTTTTATGATCCTGTTTAAAAATAGGAGAGATTCTTATATACTATCCAGCTAAAACTGCCTGAGAGCCAAAGGATGTGGTATTTGTCCATATAGTATTTCTCAGAAATTGTAATTAAACAAAATAGAATTTGATATGTGAATGTATATAAATATATAAGTAGTAGTAATTGTTATTAAAGTACAGGAATACCAATCTATACAAATTTGTGGCCTATAAATTGATTCTCAAGAGATTAATGGTAGACCTAATGTCATCTTTCCATGGATCTAAATCTAGTTGCTATTTTCCTTATACATCTGCATGTGGTACTTTTTGGATTGTTGCCTAAAACCCTCTAAGCAGTAGGTCAAATTGGTATAAAAAGGTGTTTGGGTACCCTATTCACACGCTGATTGACTCTTTCAAATGAAATGCTCTCCTTCATTCAGAAGCCACTGTATTTCATGGAAATCTTTTGACTACATCTTTTGCTTGAACTCTTCCCTAACAAAACAGCAGTCTTAATTAATCTTCCATTCTCTAAGAATTTATAACTGTAATGTTTGCCTTTTAATTAAGCACTTCATTGTGTAGTATTTTATGATTATTAGAGTCAGTCTTATCTCCCCAGTGATATTGAAAACTTTTTGATGATTCTCGAAGACTTCAACTGAAAATCACTAGCAATTCACAGAAGTAAATTTCAACAAGTGTTCCATGTTTTAGAACAACTATTCATTCATGAATTCATTCAATGTATATTATGGACTCCAACAATGTGCTGTGTGACTTTTTAGGCAACGGAGATATAGCAGTAAACAAAACAACAACAACAAACATTGGGGCATCACTGAATTTTAATTCTAGTAAGGGTTGTCCAGGCAATACATAAATAATTTAAATATATGCTGTGTCAGTTTCTCGTAAAAAACTTGAAGGTGGAGTAGGATGGGTTTCTGGGAGATAATGATGGCACTATCTTATTTGAAAAGGATGGTCTGGGAAGGTTTTGTTGAGAGCACATTTGGGCAAAGGCCTGAAGATGATAAGGGAACAAGCAATGCAGATATCTATGGAGGAGAGTTCCTGGCTGAATGAAAAAAGACAAGGAGAGAAGGCTGTTGTCATGAAGTTCTAAAAGCCGTATTTGTATGTGACCAAGAAACCTTTTTCATTAGAAAAACATCATCTTTCACAAAACAGATTTTTGTTTACCTAGTATATCAAGCCAATCTTACCTAACTCCTATTGGTCTGATCTGAGTTTGATGATTGTCACTTCCTAGGGAAACTTTCTCTAACCACATAGACTGGATTACACCCTTCTTGTATGCACACCTTTTACCTTGATTGTATCTTCACACAAAAGTGTTTATTTAATCATCTACCATGACTTGTTTAACATCTAAATCTTGGATGCACGCTTCACAGGGGGAGGGATTGGTTTTGTTCATGGTTGTCCCTTCGGCATTAAATATTTTGATTGACGTAACCAAAGCACATCACAGGGAAACCTTCTCTAACCACATAGACTGGATTACACCCTTCTTGTTCACACACACACACACACACACACACACACACACACACACACACACAGAGTTGAACCAACTAGCTAAATGATGGAAGGGTCATATTTTACATCCTCATATTGCCTAGATATAACTCTTTTGGACTGATCCTTGCTTTTATTCTAATAAGTTGAAGAGCTGAAGTCTTTTGGAAGATAATCCCAATTTAATGAATGAATGAGGATGCAAGAGATATTCTGAAGTTCTGAGTGTCACCCTTACAAACATGCAAATTAAAATATCATCAGCCTGAATATAAACATCAGCAGCAGCATCAACAGAAACTCCAGATATATAAGTTTGGCCAGAAATATAAAAAATACTGCTGAGACCCTATTATTTACCAAGCATTGCTCTAGATATTTAGGGGTATATCAGTGACCAAAACAGAGAAAAATTCCTCTCATCACATTATGGAGTTTGTATTCTGAGTCAGGAGAAAATGTACAACAACCATAGTAAATTAGTAAGTTATACAATATTGTGAGGACAGTAGTGAGGGGAAAAAAATGAAGCCCATCAAGGGAAACTGAGAGTATAATTTCAAGTAGGGTGAGCAGGTAGTCCTTGTTGTGCAGGTGACATTTGGACATGATGAGAAAAAATCTTACCCTGAGCATAAGTGGAATGAGCAGCATAAAGTCATAAGATATTCTAGAAAATAGAGGTTGCCTATGTGAATGCATAGGGAAATAAGGTATGACTGAGTCAGGTACTTCAGAAAGGGGATGAGAGAGAGAGATTTTCTGTTCGGGGCTTATAACTTAGGACTTAACTTTTCCACAAAATTAACTTACAGTTGCAACAAAATCAAAGTTATTTTCTATCACTCATATATAGAAACATTAAAGCACATTTTCAGTAAAATACTTCAAGATATTTGAAGAAAAACGACAATCTTACCATTTTTACTGATGTCGAGTTCTTTAAGATTAACTAAACTAGCAATAGTGGTTGGCAGATTTGAAAGATCATTATCAGGAATACTTAGTTTTCGTAGCGCTTGACAGTTGAACAATTGCTGCAATAGAAAAAATCATTAGTTAGATCTCAGTTTGGTCAAATCCATTCATACAAAAAATTAATCATGAAATTCAATTCACCATCTTTATAAATGTGGTAGTAAAAGACCCAGCTACAAAAGCCTCCCCTCCGCTCCCACATCTCACCTGGTTTTAGAAGGGTTTCACACTCCATCCTCTTGTTAGGGTCTCTCTATCCTCTGCTACCCAGACTAAAATCCAAGATATTCTACTTTGTCCCTTTCTATTTCCCATTAACATAATTTGCCACAGAACTCTACTGGCTTCTCTTTTTCTGAAATAATCTTTGAAGTTGTCTCTTCCTTCCTATTCCCACAGCTACCAGGGTGACCTCAATTGTCTTCTTCTGCCGCCACTTTAAGTTTCATGAAGCACTACTTTCATCTCATCATGCTGAACTGTTGTCTACATGACATGCAAGAATCACAATACATTAAAATGTGTGAGCTCACATTTCTTTTGTGCCCTCACCCATATTGTTTCATAAACATTTGGTAAATGAAACCTTTAGCTTCCAGTATTGGTGAAAAAAAATCACTGTGATTGGTTTATTTCTGCCATTGGTCCAAAGTACCAGACGGGGAAAAGTCAAGTGTTAAAACAATGGTTCTGAAATTCAGCATGTTTACATCCACTGGTGGATGCAGGTGCTTGTTTGAAATGCGAATTCTTGAGCTCTACCCAAATAAATGTAAAGGGAAGGGGGAGCAAATATCTGCATTTGTAACAAGCACACCAGTGATCTGGAAACTCTGATGGAGGTGTTTCCAGTACCATACTTTGAGAAGCAACACATTTGATTTTTTAGCTCTGTTCAACTCATCTTGATGCCTGCAAGATAAGAACAGCTGGGATGGAATATTTTATTCATCTCTGGAAGAATTACCTTAATGAGCTCTTTTCTGTTTGACATTTGTAATTCTGTTTTGCTGAGTTTCTGCAGATGAAGTCTCTGGTATCCATGACTGCAGTAGGCCCACAGAACACTTAACTACCACTTGTTCTTACATTTAATTTGTTATTTATAGGCAAAACTATGTAGCACATAATTGTTACTTCTTAACTCATTAGTTTTTTAAAAAAATAGATTATGCTGGTTTTTATTTAGGATGAAAAATATGCATTTAATTACTTTAGTTCAGTTTTGGCTTTTTACAAAGATTACTTGCAACATTTCATGTAGGGTAAGAATCAATTTTCAACATCCGATACACAAATGTGACTACTTCTTTTTTACAAAACCTTAAAAAGAGAACTTTGATGGACAGTTCCCACTAACTATAATTTTCCTTTTAAAGGAATAGGAAAACAGATGTCTAAACTCATAGTAAGAATTAATTTAAATTTATTTACAGTCTTTATCATTCTGTTATATCTATTACATCTACATCTTCATGCAGTGTGGTTGGTTATAGATTCAGAAATTTAAAAAAATGCAATTGTCTCATGAACAATTTTGGTGATATTTACTATTTAGTCTGCTTACTATAACCATTTAAAGCAATGTTCAGGTTAATGATTTTCAATACACAATTTTATTTTTAAATTTGTTTCAGCCTCTCAACTAACTTCTCAAATGCTCTAAAAAATTAATCAAGGTTGCAGCATTCTTCAATTCGATTTTAAATGATGCCCTCAGGAACAAAAGACATAGACACTCCCGTACAGCCTATAACAGAAAGAATCTAAGACCTCTCTGATACAGAGGCTAAAAACATGGCGTTTGGAACCAGACTGACATGTGTTCAATCTCCACTTTTCTATTTACTAGCTGTGAAATATTGGGCAAGTTACCAAATATTTCTAAATTGATTAGTTTTCTTGTCTATAAAATTAGAACAATAAATTACCTAACATGAAGAACTGTTGAGAGAATTATATAAGTTCATCAATTCAAAGTCCCACATTATTTCACATATTAACATCTTAATATATTTGATTGGAGGATATATTTGGATATATATATTCCAAATATATCCTCCAATCAAAGGTAGCTTGAATTTTTAAAGAGTACCTTTTTCTTTCTGAATGGTACTAAAATAATGATGTGTCTTATCATCAGTGGCCTCGAATCTGATAAAATAAGGTACTTGTAAAAATGTAAAACTGTGTTTGGTGCATAGTAAATCTTGATAACCATTAGTCATTATTAATATTATGAGACAAGTCAGGCTCGGTGACTCAGCCTGTAATCCTGCGCCTTGGGAGGCTGAGGTGAGTGGATTGCCTGAGCCCACGGGTTCGAGACCCACCTGGGCAACTTGGCGAGACCTCATCTCTACAATAAAT
>CAUYQG010018222.1:0-15696 GCA_963574415.1 Tarsius wallacei
CCCAACTATTGCAGAAGAATCCAAATCACAAAAATAAGAGCCCAGCCAGGCTCGGTGGCTCAACCTGTAATCCCGTGCCTTTGGGAGGCTGTGGTGAGTGGATTGCCTGAGCCCGCGGGTTCGAGACCCGCCTGGGCAAGCAAGACCTCATCTCTACAATAGATCAAAAAATTAGCCGGGCGTGGTAGTGCACGCCTGTAGTTCCAGCTACTTGGAAGGCTGAGGCGGAAGGATCGCCAGAGCCCAGCAGGTCGAGGCTGCGGTGGCCGGGAGCAGCCACTGCACTACAGTCTGGGTGACAGAGTGAGACTCCAACTCAAAAAAATATAAATAAATAAAATAAGAGCCCAAATATGGGACATAGGGGACAAAAATATCATAGAAAACATCAACAAAACAAAAAGTTGGTTCTTTGAAAGAATTAACAAGATTGGCCCCTAGCCAGAATGACCAAGAAAAAGAGAGAAAAAGTCCAAATAAACACAATCAGAGATACAAAAGATCAAATTACAACTGACCCCGAAGATATACAAAAGATTATCAGAGATTACTATGTACATCTATTAGGAAACAAACTTGAAAACCTAGATGAAATGGAGAACCTTCTGACATCATACAACCTCCCCAGGTTAAAACAAGAAGACATTGAGACATAAATAGGCCAATAACAGTCCAGGAAATTGACTCTATCATACGAAAACTACCGACAAAAAAAGCGCCCTGGACTGGATGGCTTTCCAACAGAATTCTCCAAAACGTATAAGGAGCTGCTGATACCAATCCTATTGAAAGTATTACAGGCAATTGAGAAAGATGGAATTCTCCCCAAATCATTTTACAAAGCTAACATTACACTGATACCCAAACAGGGTAAAGATCTAACAAAGAAAGAGAACTACAGGCCAATAACTCTTAAGAATATAGATGCAACAATCCTCAACAAGAGTCTAGCAAATCGAATGCCAAAACACATCTCAAATATCATCCACCATGACCAAGTAGGCTTCATCCCCAAGATGCAGGGCTGCTTCAACATTCGCAAGACCATAAATGTCATTAAATACATCAACAGATGTAAAAGCAAGAACCACATGATTACCTCATTAGATGCAGAAAAAGCTTTTGATAAAATCCAGCATCCCTTCTCAATAAAAACACTCAAACATCTAGGTATAGAAGGAACATACCTCAAAATAGTAAGTGCCCTCTACGACAAACCCACAGCTAGCATATTGCTAAATGGTCAGAAACTAGGATCATTTCCCCTGAAAACTGGAACAAGACAAGGCTGCCCACTCTCACCCCTCTTGTTCAATATTGTGTCGGAAGTCCTAGCTCAGGCAATTAGACAAGAGAAGGAAATCAGGGGTATCCAAATAGGAAAAGAGGAAGTCAAGTGATCCCTCTCTGTTGATGATATAATCCTATATCTTGAAAATTCCAAGAGAATCTGTCAAAAACCTGCTTGCACTGATAAAGGACTTTGGGAAGGTCTCAGGGTACAAAATAAATGTGCAAAAGACAGTTGCATTCCTCTACACCAACAACAAGTGGCAGAGACCCAAATAAAAATCACAATCCCATTCACAATAGCCACCAAAAAAAATGAAATACCTCGGCATCTTCCTAACCAGAGAAGTGAAGTTTACAATGAAAATGACAAAACACTGCTTAAAAAAATTCAAGAAAACACAAACAAATGGAAGAATATTCCATGCTTATGGATAGGAAGAATCAACATTGTTAAGATGTTCATTCTACCAAAGGCAATCTATAGATTCAACGCAATACCCATTAAGCTATCAACATCATTCTTCTCAGACCTGGAAATGACAATACAGAAATTCATATGGTAACACAAACGACCACGAATAGCTAAAACAATCCTTAGCAAAAGAAACAAAGCAGGAGGTATCACACTTCCAGACTTTAAACTTTACTATAAGGCTACAGTAATCAAAACAGCCTGGTATTAGTACAAGAACAGGCATATAGACCAATTGAACAGGATAGAGATTCTGGCAGCAAAGCCTCAATTCCTCAACCAACTCATCTTTGACAAAGTCTCCAACAAAAACCACTGGGGAGAGGAGAACCTATTCAGTAGATGTTGCTGGGGAAACTGGCTGACCACATACAGAAGATTAAAACAGGACCCCTACCTATCACCATACACAAAAATTAACTCGAAATGGATCAAAGATCTATACATAAAACCTCAAACTGTAAGAATCTTAGAAAGTGCAGGAGACACCCTTATGGAGATTGGAACTGGGAACCAATTCCTATTCAGAACCCTAGAGGCCAATACCTTAAGAAATAAAATAGAAAAATGGGACCTCATCAAATTAACAAGCTTCTGCAAAGCAAAAGAAACCAACAAGAGAGCAGGGAGACAGCCCACAAAATGGGAAAATATATTTGCCAAATGTTTATCCAACAAAGGCCTAACATCTAGGATCTACAAGGAACTCAAACGCGCCGAAAGGAAAAAAAAGAAGCAGCCCCTTTAAAAAGTGGGCAAAAGACATGAATAGACACTTCTCAAAAGAAGATACACGGGCAGCCAACAGACACATGAAAAAGTGCTCAGCCTCACTCATCATCAGAGAAATGCAAATCAAAACCACATTGAGATACCACCTAACCCCTGTAAGAATGGCCGTCATTAATAAAACAAAAAACAACAGACACTGGCGAGGATGCGGAGAAAAAGGAACGCTTCTACACTGCTGGTGGGAATGCAGACTAGTACAACCTCTTTGGAAGACAGTGTGGTGATTTCTGAAAGAACTAGAAATTGACCTTCCATATGACCCAGCAATTCCCCTATTTCAGCAATTCCCCTATTGGGAATACACCCAGAGGAACTCAAATTATTCTACAAAAAAGATACCTGCACACATATGTTTGTTGCAGCTCTATTCACAATAGCAAAAACATGGAGCCAACAGTGTTGCCCATTAAAGCTGGACTGGATAAAAAAAATGTGGTACATATACACAATGGAATATTATGCAGCCATAAAGAAGGGTAAATATATGGACTTTGCAGCAACTTGGATGGACTGGAGTCGATCATACTCAGTGATTTATCACAGAAACAAAGAACTGAGTTCCATATGTTCTCACTCATAAGGTGACCTTGAACAATTATAATGCTATAAGAAAGTGTTTGGCAGTAGTGGAAAACTGTCAGGGGAGGGGGATGGGACTGGCAGTTGAGGGAAACTGCTAGGGGAGGGAGGGGCATACGTCATCAACAAAGGTACCTGCATGATCAATGCTTATATACCTAACCCTGAATTGTACCCCACACCTCTATAATAATAATAATAATAATAATAATAAAGTAACAGAAACAGTTATATCCTATAGAGCAAATCACATATGTAAGTTATTACCAAGTATTGTATGAACAATAAATTGGGATAGAAATTTAAACTGAGATTCATAAGACAGAATTTACCTTAACACTAAATGGAAATCATCCAGTCACTTAGACTCTCAGTTTCTTCATCTGTAAAATGGGATTTATCACACTTCAGGGTTGCCTTCGAATTAAAATGGTATTGATGAATATACAAACAATAGAAACAACCTAAACTATTATTTATTATCATTGATATCCTCACCCACTTGTGAATCAGCTATTTACCGGCCAGTAAAAAAGTTTTTTTTTTTTTTTTTTTAGTGTAAATTGGTTAAATACCAATCATTTTTTCTGAGCCTCCCAGGGCACAGAACATTCTGTGTGACAGAAATAAGAGTGAACTTGTTAAATAAGGTCAATTATACTCATGTATACACATACACAAAAACATGAAAATTAACATTTTTACCCATTTTTAAAAATCTTTGAATCATTTTTGAAAATCTTTGTCCTTTTATGTTTGTTTGTCAGTTGGTCTTGTTTTGTTTTAAATCTGGAAGAAAACAAAAGTTGATCTAATTCAAATGTCTAATTTGAATGTTAGGAAACTGAGGCTCAGGCAGATAAATAGACTTGATTAGTATCTGTGTACTCCCAGCTAGCGTTGAAAATCAACTAGAAGAAGTGTTCAACTGTAAATGTAATATGGTTAGAAGTAACATATTCAAATAGGAATATACTCAAATGTGAATGAACAAGATGGTGAAAAGACTGGGCACGGTTCCTCATAAGTTAAGGCTTGTTATATGATTTGTTGACTGTTTATTAGGGTAGTCATTGAACCAAGGGTTTTAATACATTTCACTCTCAAATCTCTCTGTGAGAGTGTGAGGTTAGCTTTACACCTAGGACTTTATGGATAAGGATAGTGAGGCTTAGCAAGGTGACGTAGCTTGCTGAAGTATATACACAGCAGGCAGCAGAGCCAGAACTTAAGCACAGTTTTGCTTGACTCCAAAGCCTAATTCTTGACAAAGTAGAAAAGAACAACTATGTAAAGCTGCATTATTCATCAAATGAGGCAATACATTCCTGTACAGGATAGGAAGCTCAACTAGAAATTCCATATAAGGCCCTTCATGTCCTTATATGTTGCATGATCTTATGACAGCGGATCCTAGGTTTTCTGATACTCAGTTCAATTTTTATCCATTTGTTCATTTCTGTTACATTCCATATTGCTTTGAATATATTATGTCCTAAATAAGCATTTGTTCAATGAGCAATTGCAAAAACTGTTAAAATAGCTCACATATGAAACATATCTTTTCTATAAAGAAAATGATAATGAACAAAATATATACCTAATAGGGATTGTAGTAAAGCATGCAGCAAAGAAATAAGTACCATCGTAGGTAGCTTAATGCAATAGATAAGAGTTCAAGTTCTGTGTTTGAATCCTTGATGAGTCAGCTACAAGCTATGTGATCTTAAGTATACTGCTTAACCTCTCTGAACAACAACTGTTCTTCTCTAATATAAGGGAATGAAACTAGTTCCAAACTCAAATGGCTATTGTGCACTAAATGATATAATCAAGACAGAGTGAATCAATTAGTCAATCAATGGTAGCCTTGCCCACAGTTCTTATCCGCTATATTTATAACAGGGGTTTTCAGCATGACAATGGCAAACTCAGTTCTTAAAAAGCAGAAGCTATAAGTGTTCCCCAAGAATTTCAAAAGCACCTGCTGCTTTTCTGATCTTAATGAGAATGTACAATCCACTTTGGTGTCTTGTTCAAAAGGGTAAGCTTTAATGAATTATTCTAGTCATTTTCTTCAAAGGCAAAAACCTGTTTAAGGTTCTAAAATGGGGCTAATAACATCATCTACTTTATAGACTTGTTTTATAATTGAAAAAGGCAATGCGTGGAACAAGCATAGACAGTACCTGGCATCATGTTGTAAGTACTTACTACTACTAATTTTAAAGTAGTCAACACTCTATATAGTCAATCAGTGTTAGTTGTTACATTTATTATCTCTTTACTTCTTTGATGCAGTGAAACAAAAGTCTAAAATCCTCAGAGCTTGGAAGGACAAACACTGCTTCTCACCCTCTCATATCTGTAGCTTCACTGATTTGGTGGAGGTAGGTAGGGCTCAGTGGAGCAATGCTTCTTTGGGAAGTGGGCTGGCTGGATTTGGAAGCAGTCTGTGGGTTGTGCCTGAGTCTGCTCCTCATCCTCCTTGTATCCCCAGTGCATGTCTGTCTTACTGTGAATGTCAGGAGGGCAGGCTTCAGCCAAACTATGCCTCTGTTCCAGTCATACTTGCCAAAAGTTTATTGATTAAAGCAAGTCACATGGTTCAGCTCAAGTCAGTGAGGAAGGAATGTTTATCCGCCTAAAGGGATGAGGAGTGGGAGAGAAGATCTGACAAATAATAATCTAATCCATCACAGATGGATTTCAAGCATTCATGAGCTAGAAAGACAAATTTAATCAATATCATCCAAAATCAAATGAAGCTCCCTCCAGGCCTTTGGACAACCAAACCCTTAGAAATATGGGTGATTGGGTAAGGACAGGTTCAATTCTCCCTCAAGATATTTCCCTGCTGACCAAGTTGAAAGAATCTGGCCCTGTGGCAGAAAGACTGCATTTGGAATTCCAAATAAAGAAAGCTAAAGCTTAGGGCAATGCAGAGAAAGCAAACACCAACTCCAAATTCTTATTACCATTGAAGGGGATGACACCTTCAATATATCTCAAACTAAAATAATTTCCTTCCAAATCTGATGATGGATGATATATGAATATGATGCATTTTATGCAATAGACTGTTTTATATACAGTGGACTAAAAGGAAACCTAAAACCAAAGAGACAAGAGCTCATATGAGCATCATGGTGAATTTAAGGGGACAACTTAACCTGGTTTGTCAAGCAAGTTTGCAAAAATAGCTTATAATGAAAAATGTAAGGGATAAAGATAAAAGGATGCTATGATGTAGCGAAGTCAGAAAGAATGGTGTCTAGGCACACCTCTACAATTAAACTGCCCACTTTTTGCTAAGTCTCTGCTTTCTCAGCTTCAATAGTTTTATCCTGTGAGTGGTCAAGAGCTGAGCTTTATTCCTAATTCTGTCTTACACTCCATGTAATCTGGAGCACTTTTGTCCTCTATGACTGTCTCCTCATCTGAAAATAAAAACCTACTTATATAGGATTTAAATATGTAAAGCATTTAAAATAAAGAATATGTGGGGGGCTATCTCATTACACATTTTCTTTAATGGATGTCAGCACCATGTTCACTATTACACATTGTAAGTGGATTTACTCCACAATGGATCTCTACATTACAGGGTTTGATAGTTCATAATAGGTCTGCAAAGCTATTTACCATAAAGAAGCAATCTCTATGCCATCTTCTTTTGAAACTGGGTGGGTCTTTGTGACTGCCTAGAGGAATCAAACATTTTGGAAGCCCTGGGTAAGTCATAAGTCTAGGTTAGAAAAGTCCTATAGTTTCTGCTGGTTTCTGGTGAGACGCACTCTCTAAGAGCCTTTAGGTGCCATATAGGAAGCCAAGTAATTTTGAGGCCACAGTACAGAAAGATCCCCCCATGGAAAGTGAGATGCCCAGGGCATCCCAGCTCTTCCTGCCCAGACCCAGAATGGAGCAAAGAAGCCTTCAAGATCTTCCATTCCAGCCACCACCCAACTGCAACTGCATGGCAGAATCTGAATGAGAACTGCCTAGCTGAGCTACCTCACACCCATGCTGGACATGGCTGCAGTTTCTAAAGAACTTTACTATCCCTTTCAGTGGCCAGTGATCTCAAGAGGGCAAAACAAGGACCAGAATTCCTATTCCTAGATTTATCGATAGTGACTATGAGGCTAAATGTGAGGGTTAGTACTGACCATATTTTTAATCTTTAAATTCATATTTTGAAGTATTTTTAAATTTACATAAACATTGCAAGAATGATACAGAAAACTTCATATGCCTTTTCACCAATTTTTCAATGTTTGACACATTCTTCTCTTTTTGTCTCTGTATGTATGTATGCTAACACACACACATACATATCTGTATGTTTTCCTACATCTTTATTTATCATTTTAAAAGTCGAATGCAGGTGCATCTATTTATCCCTTTATACTTCAGTGTAGTTTTCCTTGAGACAAGATCATTCTGTCACTTAACCACAGAAAAGTTACCCAATCAGGAACTTCAACACTGATACACTATGTTAATTTACTCTCCATGTTACAAATATTTCACTTGTCCCAATAATGTCACAATGTTTCTCTCAGCATTTTTTTCGTTATGACATTCAATCCAGGATTGTGTATTGCTTTTAGATGCCATGACTCTTCAGTCTCTTTTCCTCTGGAAAAGTTCCTCAGCCTGTTTTGTTTTTCATATTGTCATTTTTAAAAAAACACGTAGGCTCATTTAAGAAAAAAATAAGTCCCTTATTTTGACTTTGTTTCTAATGTTTTCTCATGATAAGATTATGGTTAAGCATTCCTGGCCAAAATACTATTCAGCATATTCTCAGCATATTATGTTCAGACTAACACTGTCCAGTTACCCTCATTGATGTTACTGATGACCATTGAACCAAGATGTTATTGGGTTTCTTCACTGAATAGAATATAGAATACATATTTTTTTCTTGTAATTAATACATGGTATGTGGGGAGATATGTTAGCAGTACCAATTTTCAAGTACAAAATTAAGGATCAAACCTATACATACACCAACTGCCCATAGGTTTCTGCTCCAGAAGCATCTACATTATATGAAGGGGACCCCCAAAAACCCAGAATTTATTTGCAAAAAATTGTGTGTTTATTCTTACATTTAAACTTCTGTCACCCTGCATTTGATGCAATACACCTATTGAAACACTTTATCCACTGCTCAAAACAGTTCTTGAGCTCATCAATTTTGATGCCTTTTAGTGCTTCTGCTGTTTTTTTGTTTCATCTCTTCCACAGTGGCAAACGTTTCTCTTTGAGGACTTTTTTTTATCCAGGGTAACAAAAAATGGAGTCGCTTGGAGTGATGCTAGGTGAATAAGGAAGGTGGGACATGGGGTCACACTGTTTTTAGTCAAAAACTGCTGAGCACTCAGTGCGATGTGGGCAGGTGCACTGTCATGGTGGAAGAACCAGTTAACTGCTGCCACAACTCAAGACATTTTTTCTGTGAATTATGATGCAACCTTCTCAGAATTTCTAGATAAAAGCTTTTGTTGATTGGTTGATCCAGAGGAACAAGTTCTGAGTTTACTACAAGCGATCTGCCCTCCAAAAGAGACTTTTGTTTTTTTGGGGGGGAGGGGTCCCTCTGAACTTCATAGATGACAACTTAGATATTGCTTAATACAAGAAAAAGGTGGCAATAAAAGACAATTTTATATTTTATGTCTAAACAAGTTGTCAGAGACACATCCCACTAAGCACAACTATAAACCTTGCCAGAGGGCCAAGAGACAATCAAAGAAGAACTTGTAAAGTTGATTAAAGAAAGGTGATCTAGTTTGGGAACCTAGGACATGGAAAGCAACACAGGGTCAGGTATCTTGTGTTTCCCTACCCAACAGAAGGTGACCCAGATGCAGTTTCCTGACTTATGACCTAGCATAGAAGACATTCCAAGTAGGTTTATTACTCCTTCATATAGAATAGGGTTTTCACTGACAACATCAGGTGAGCCTGATGTCTGGGTAAGGAAGATATACTGAAAGTCCTATTAGAAATAAGGAATCAGGTGAGGCACTTTATTTCCTCGCTGTTCTGAGATTTCCCACTTCCCCTGAGAGATACTGAGATGGGCAGAGAAGGTCAAACAAACAAGAGGGACCCAGAAGTAGAAATGGTTTATTTGATCCAGGAAGTTTCTTTGTCCCTCCATGCCTGAACCTCTTCTTCCTCATCTAGAAACACTGCAGTTGGTGACTTAGGCTCCCTGTAATAGCAAGCAGCCGGGCACTAGGAGCTGCTTTATCCACACAAGCCTGACTTTTCTACTTCTTTGCTCCTCTGCTTAGAAAAATCAGAGGAGGGGAAGCAATAGAAGGATCTCATCACAACCCTCCTTCATAAAGACATCTGGCAGACTGGTCGGGAGAAACTTTTCTTCTGTATCCTCTGGTAGCACCATAAAGGATTATATGTGAGCTCAGGCAGCAGCTGATAAACAAAGCCACTGAAAACAGCACCACAAAGACTCCAGAATTTAAACAGCTATTGGAATGGTAGCTTACATGACAAATATTAACAGAGTATTTGCCTCCTGCTAAAATAAAAGTTACAAATGGGACCTAGTGTAATCTACCCCAATCAACAAAATTTCCAGGATACAAGTGAAAAATCACCTGATATACTAAGAACCAAAAAAAAAAAAAAAAAGTCACAACTTCAGTGAGAAAAGCCAACAAACTGATACTAACACTGAAATGAACAACATGTTGGAACTATCCAACAAAGAATTTAAAGCAGTCATTATAAAAAATGATTCAACAATAAGTTATAAATTCTCTTGAAACAATTTTTTTAATTCTCAAAACAAGTAAGTTATAAAAAGAACCAAATGAAAATGTAGAACTTAAAATTACAATAATAATAATAAATATGCTTGCTAGACAGTCTCAAGAGTAGAATGAAGATGACAGGGAATAGAATCAGTAAACTTGAAGACAAATTAATGGAGAATTTACCTGATCTGAACAACATATAAACAATAGACCAAAAAAAAAAAAAAAAAAAAGAGCAGAGACTTAGTACCTTTGCCATAATAACAAAATATCTAATATTTTTATTATCAGAGTTCCAGAAAGGAAAAAAAAGAGTGAAACTAAAGAGTACCAGAAGAAATAGTAACTGAATACTTCCCACATTTGCCAAAACCCATAAACCTACAGAATCAAGAAGCTGAACTAATCTCAAAAAGGATAAGCTCAAAGAAACATTTTCAAAACACATCTTAAGCAAACTTCTGAAAACTAAAGACAAGGAAAAAAATGTTGAAAGCAGCCTGAGTGAAATCATGCATTACCTACAAGGAATGTCAATTCATATAACAGTAAATTTCTCATCGAAACCATGAAAGCCAGAAAGGCAACACTTTCTAGAGCTGAAAAAAGAGAACTGACTACTGTGAATACTATATCAGTACTATATCCAGTGAAACTACTATTCAGGAAAAAAAGGGGGAGGGAATAGAAAGTTTCTCAAATGAAGAAAAGCAAAAAATAATTTTTTGCTAGTAGGTCTACTCTGAAAAGAGTTTCCTTAAACAGAAAGAAAATTATAAAAGTAATAATATTGAAAATCAGGAAAGAATAACGAGTAATAGAGTAGAAATGCAGATACATAAAATAGTCTATCATTTTCATCATGTTTTATAAATCATATTTGATGATTGAAACAATAATTATAACACTGTCTGATACCCAAGATAATCATACTTAAAAGTGAAGAAGGTGAATGGATCTAAACTGAAGTGGTTTCCAAGCTTTACTCAAAGTGGTAAAATGTTGATCCTAGTAGACTGTTCAAGTCACATACATATATTGTAATCCCCAGAACAACCACTGTTAAAATATAGAAATATATACACTAAAAAGCACTATGAATAAATCAAGATGAAACCATAAAAACTGTTCAAGTAACACTAAGAAAGAAATACAAGAGAAGCAGAATAGCAAGTACTAGAAATAATAGAAACAAATAATAAAATGACAGAATTTAAAACAGATAAATCTATTACCAACAATGTAAATGGTCTAAATATGCCAATCAAAAGACACCGATTGCAGAGTGGATAGAATAATATAACCCACTTATAAGCTGCTGAAAAGAAATTCACATCTTCAAAGCTGTTCCCCTCCCAAGGAGAAAAAAAAGGAACTCACATTAAATTCTACTACATAGACAGGCTGAGAGTAAAAAAATAAGAAAAAGTTGTATCATATAAACATTATTTTTTTAAAAAAAGAGGTTTTGCTTCTGGAATCTCAATTCTATTCCATTGATCTATATGCCGAATGTCACATATATTTTACCCCATACCTTGTACTAATTTATGAATCATTCTGTGTTGTCTTATAATTATATAAGGTATCAATCTCCAAAAATTACAACAATAAGCATTTTCTTTTTCTCTTTCTTTTTGCTTACACATTAGTGTGTGACCTAGTATTTAGTGATATAGTCTGGGCCTAGCCATGTTTTGTGACAAAGTTTAATTTTGTGTCAAAGACTAAGAGTGCTCCATATGTTTCTAATTCTTTTAATACTGGTGGATATCAGAGTCATGTTCTTAAGATGAAAGTCAGGAATTCAAGACTATGAGTTCAACTGAACTAGCACATTCAAGTCACCATTCATATCACAAGTGCTAATATTCCATTGGCCAAAGCAGTTTACATCATTAAGCCCAGTAGCAATAAAACAAGGAAGTGTGCCCTTCTTATGAAGTTCAGGGGCTTGCGGATATACATATTTCCTAATTTGCAAAGCAATTATAGGCATGGAATCAATTATTCCATTTCTCAAATCCAAGTATAAAACGCAACTATTAAAATTTATTATTCTATTTATTTGCCCACAGGAAAAATATGTGGAAGTCTGGAATCACATACACTGTTTTCCTTTAGCAATTATATTTCTCAATATTAATTATCTGAAATCATAAATAACTGAGATGAATTTTTAACAACATTTGGGTCCCGAAAGACCCTCTAATTTTCCCTTAAGATAAGGAAATGCAATGACTAATCCATTTTGTATTATACATGCCTTGTTCCCTGACCAAAGGATAGCTGTAATGTTGCTTGTGAAAATTAATGGGCAAAGCATCTCTTGGATGTTAAGAGCATGGATTTAGCAGAATCAAATAGGTCATTATATCTTCTTTGAACCCACTGCTCAAAATAAAGTTAAATATTATTGTATTTAGTATATTGTTTCAGACTATAACACTTAACTATATAGTTCTTATGCAATTTTTAAATTTGTTTCTTTAATATGGAAACACAGGCAGCTTCAGGCTTCTTTCTTTTTAAATATTATTACAATGACCATCCTAAATGCAGGTTTCCCTAGAAGCCCAGGTGAAAGTTTCACATGATTTACATACAGGACAATGAGATATAGGTACTTAATTTCATGGAATGCTAATAAATTGCTATTTAGAATGTATACAAGTTCATTTTCGCCCATCACCATATCAAGAGAGCTCCTGTTGCTCACCCAAGTGTATGCAATTTAGTGTCTCTATTGTCCTATGTTTGCCAATTTCACGATTGCAAAGTAAATTTGAATTTAGTCAGTTGATTGAATATTGAACAAAATAAGCATGTGACAATGTTTTACATTTACATATGCTTTCTCAATTATTCCTTGGAATAACATTTAAGAAATGCAGTCTTTAGTTTCCTATTTCATATATAAGAAAGCCGAGATTTAGAGAAATTGCAAAGCTTATACATAAAAGAATTGCCTAGCTCTCTAACTTTGACTCATAAATATTCCAAACTAAATTCACCAGAGAAATATAAGAATCTGTTATATTCTGGTAAAATATGGTAACTTTTCAAATCACATAATGAATATTCGGAGAAAAATAATTGAACTTAAGAAGAATTTTAAAAATGTTAACATAGCATGAGCACCTTCACATCTTTATTTTTACATTAAACTATTTGTTCTGATGCATTCAATGTGTAGATTATAGTGTCTTGATATTCTTTTAAATAGCAAAGAATGATCATATTTAATTAAACAAATGAATTGAAATAACTAAAATTATAAATTTAAAAATGCAACTCAAAGGTAAATTTATCTCTGAAAACTAAAAAATTACTTTTGAAAACTTTCTAGAGAAAAGAAAATGTAGCAGATCAGATTTTTGATCTTTAAATTTTAACATGTTAAAATCTCGTAGAAATAGTTGTATAGCTGACTTTGTGTTACTGTGGCATTACCTAAATTACATTGAAAACACAATGGTAGTTACATCAACTATTTAAGATTTATATTAGCAATTTCAAACTACCACAAAATTGTATTGAATTTTTAAATTTTAAAAATTGACTTTTTGAAGTGCAGACTTTCTAGTCCTAAGGATTAAGCCTGTAAAGCTTCATTTTACATTAATTGCATCACATTCTGACTTTTACAACAAAAAATGTTACTCAACTATGATTTGAAATTTCAAATTAGTAATTCAACCTTTATAACTGCTATGAGTCATATGCATTTCTTTTCTTACAGAAGAACGTATAACATACAGCTGCTCACTTTTTTTTAAGAGGCATTATATGCAATAGGAATGGAAAGTGCAACGACTCATCACATATTATTTCTAGATTATCTAGAATTAGAATCATTCTTCAAAAGAACTGACATATGTTAAAAGAAAACCTTTAAAACTATGCAAATAATGCAAAAGAAACACTTTTATTTAACTATATAACATTATGAAATGCGGAGCTTGTAATATGTTTAAAATATTTGTTCTTCTATCACTCTTCCAATTATTAGATGTTCTCAAATCATTTTTACCAAGTGGTCATTGGGTCTGTATGTAATATGCCTGGTTTGTAACCATTTATCCATCTTTGCACAAGATAAATAATTCTAACTTTGGACAATGATGAGGTTAACTTAAGAAATTTTATAGAGAAAATAAAGTGTGACAGATAAATGTGTTTGTATCTAACAGTTATTGGTATAATTCTATTGTTCTTCCATTATTGAAATAATAATTATTTCCTTGTCTGTATCCATTTGAACCACTAGTACGCACAGATGATCTAGATAATACCCAGGAGGAATTTATGAAAACAGCCTTCTCACTGTCTGATGGAAATTTAATACTGCCCCCAACACCCAGAAAAAGAAATTCCCTTCATTTGTTTAAGCAACACCTATGCCTTTGACTGTTCTTCATCATATGTTCTTCACCATACTTTCTTATTTGAGCATACTTCTGGTTCTCAAATAGTCTATAAAGTATTCAGATATAATGGACTAGTAATGCCAATTACCATTTTTATTTCAAAAATTGTGGTTACTATGTAGCTATTTTTGCAATTTAATATTTTTAAATAAAAAATGTGATAGATGACACATGTAAAAAATTTATCAGAGCAGAAAGAAATAAAGCATCACTGTATATCATCTTGGATATATACTAAAATTAATGCATTGGGGAAACAAAGAGAGTTTGGGGAAAATGGTAGACCAACCCCAACTGCCAATGATACCTGTATATGGTCTACGGTACCATACATATATATTACAGTATAAATGTACATTTACATATATGCATGTATATATATATATATTTCTTTTTTCTTTTTGAGATGAGGTCTCATTCCATTGCACAAGCTGGAGTGTGCAGTAGTGTGATCATATCTTACCACAGCTTCAATCTACCAAGGTCAAATGATCGTCCTGTTTCAGCTTCCTGAGTTGGGACTACAGGCATGCATCACCATAGCCAGCTAAATCTTTTATTTTTTGTGGCAACGGTGTCTTGCTATATTGCCCAGGCTAGTTTCAAAGTTCCAGCCTCAAGCATTCCTCCTGCCTCGGCCTCCAAAAGTGCTGAAATTAGTTTTGGTACTAGATTTTATACATTTTGATAATGTAGAAAAATCATGAAAGTGGCTTGCAAAAAACAATAATAGATACATATTAAAAAGTTTAACTCTCTCTTATGTTTAAAAAGATAGCTTTTAGGACTAAAGCCAAGTCACTTGAACCTTATCTCTCAATCATTCAGTAACAGCTTCACTAAAGGAGTTTATGATTTTACAGTTAAATCCTTACCAAGTGACCTAAAATTGACAAAAAGTCATGATCATTTTTGGGATTTGAAACACAGTAAAAATGATTCATTCAAAATTTCATGGCTACTTTTCTTTAATATCATTTTCAGAAATTGTTATGTATCTTGGTAAACCTTTTTCTGTTTGCCAAAATAGTGAATTAAAAAACTAAAATATTTGCTGTATTTTAAGATAATACTCTTTTCTTCCCCCTCCCCGCCCTCTACCATTCTAGTTAGGAGAGCTGTTTGTACATTATACTTTATTTGTTTTCAAAACATACACCTTTATTAATCTGTAAGAAATATATTCGTGATAACCTTGTGAGTGTTTTGATTTTACTGTGTGTTATATCAATTATGCAAAAAGTTACAACCACTCTGTAAAACTATTTGAAAGTTTCTTAATAAAACAAACAAAACAACATATAGCTACCATAAAACCCAGAAATTGTACTTC
>CAUYQG010018234.1:0-10270 GCA_963574415.1 Tarsius wallacei
GCTGGGTGTGTTCTTTTTCCCCTAAGCCCTTTGTTTCATTTGGGTTTTTTTGAGTTGGAGTCTCACTCTGTCGTCCAGACTGGACCTGCTGGACTCCAGCGATCCTTCCGCCTCAGCCTTCCAAGTAGGTGGAACTACAGGCGCACACTACCACGCCCGGCTAATTTTTGATTTATTGTAGAGATGAGGTCTCGCCAAGTTGCCCAGGCAGGTCTTGAACCCGCAGGCTCAGGCAATCCACTCACCTCGGTCGCCCAAAGCATGGGATTACAGGCTGTGCCACCGAGCCCGGCCCCTTTGTTTCATATTAAAGGTGTTTATCTTGTGACCTTATCACTGCCCAGCCCTCCCCAGCCATGTAAGTACATGACATATGCCCACCCCTAGAGGGTAGGATTCCGATGGCAAGGACAGTGTCTGATCCATCTCAGAACCCCAGGGCCTTGTCTGGAGCTAGGTCCTCCAATTCTCTGAGCCAGCAGGCTCTGTGGTCCATCTCCCACAACCCTCCTCTGCCCAGGCTCAATGATATCTGACCCCTACCCCCCAACTTCCCCGCCCTGGGATGGACGTGATCTGATGACTCCCCTGGTAACAGAGACCTCTGGAAGTTGGGGCAGGGGAGGTACACAGGGCTGGAGGACTCACGTTTCCGAAGGCCAGAAGCACCGAATCAAAGTACAGGAGTATTCCAAAGAGGATGAAGAAGATGCCGAAACCGGTGGTGCCCACACCAATCTCTGCAATGGGCAGGGAGACAAGGGTAGGATGGGCTTTGGGAGACATCCCTCATCACCACAGAACAGGTGCCCTTTACAGAGGTGACTCCATTTCTGTCCAAGAATCTCAGGTGCCATGCTCTCAGGGGATGGGAAGGGGGAGCAGGAAGCTATACCTAGCCCCTAGGAACTGTGCTGCCCACTTCCATATATATAATGGCATGTGTCCTCGTAACAGCCCTTTGAGGAAGCTGCTGTTGCCCTCCCCATGTTGTCTTCTCGGCTTCCTCCTGTCTGCAGCATTGCCTTTTCCAGATCAGTACCGGGCTGGACACAGCCACCTGCCTCCTCCGTTCCTGCCTGGCACAGGTGAGAACTGCAGGAGCCCAACCCACACGGGGGCATAGGGCATCACTGAAAACTCAGGACCCCCGGCTCCAAAGAGCCCCCGGACCACCCAGCTGGCTTGTCCTCTTCTCCAGAGGCTTCCCTCCCGACAACTCTGCCACTGCCTCTTTTCTCATCACCCTTCAGCTTGCAGGTGATGAGCTCCACACTGGACTGGGGAAACAGAAGTCATCAGTCAGGAATGAGTTCATCCTCCTACCTGGAGACCTGCTACACCCCAGCCCACACCTGCTCCTACGGTTCTCCCTCCCTCCGGCAGCAGGCATCCGGGGGACCCCGCCACACACCTCTCCACTGACTCTCACTTCAGCCCGCGGTGTTGGGCCATTCTGCTGAGTTTGGACCCACACTGACAGTGACTGCCCCCACCCCACTCCACAGACTGCAGTGTGTTCATCCTCTGAACCTCGAGGAGCTCACACAGAGCCAGCAAGCACAGCACAGAAGTGCAGGACATCGAGACCCCCTAGTTTGGTCAAGGGCTACATTTCTGACATTTTGATACATATTTCAGGGGGTTCCCCTCAAGAAGAGCTATACAACAACAGGATATGAGCTTCCTTAACCCTCTCCATCACGCAGAATTGTTAATTTTACTTATCTTTGCCCCTGTGATAGTCAACAAGTGACACTCCATTGTGTTGCTTCATTTTAAGTTCTATACATTTTCAAATTTTAAATCGTGGCAAATTGCACATAAAAAATAACATTGACTATCTTACCATTTATTTATTTACATTGACTATCTTACCATGTATTTATTTATGTCTTTATTTATTTATTTTGAGCTGGAGTCTCACTCTGTCGCCCAGGCTGGAGTGCAGTGGCACACTCACGGCCACCACAGCCTCAACCTGCTGGGCTCAGATGATCCTTCCGCCTCAGCCTTCCAAGTAGCTGGAATCACAGGCATGCACCAACACACCCAGATAATTTTTTGATTTATTGTAGAGACAAGATGTCACCAAGTTGCCCAGGCTGGTCTCAAACCCATGGACTCAGGCAATCCTCTCACCTCTACCTCCTAAAGTTCTGGGATGACAGGCGTGAGCCACCATACCCAGCTTATCTTACCATTTTTAAACAAACACTTCCATGGTATTAAGTTCATCTCCCCAGAACTCTTCATATTGCAAAACTGACGCTCTGAACCCATCATACACTAACTCCCCATTCCTCACCCCTCTCCCGCAGCAAATACCATTCTACCCTCTCTCTGTCTCTGTGAACTTGACTATTCTAGGATCCTCATAGAAGTGCAGTTATGCAGTCAGTCCTTTGGTGACTGACTTATTTCACTTATCACATAATTCTCAAGATTATTCCATGTAGTAGCATGTGTCTAAAATTCTTTCCTCTTTAAAGCTGAGTAATCTTTACGCATTATATCTATGCACCACATTTTACTTAAGCATTCATTTGCGGATGGGCAGCTGGGTTGCTTCCACCTTTTAGCCATTGTGAATAATGCTGCTATAAATATGAGCGTTAAAAACGATCTCTTTAGAACTCTGCTTTCAACTCTTTTTGGTATATACTAAGAAGTGGAATTGCTATGGTAAATCTATTTTTAAGTTTTTTAGGAACTGCCATTCTGTTTTCCATGTGGCCACACAATTTTACATTCCCATCAACAGTACACAAGGGTTCTAATTTTTCCACATCCTTGCCAGCACTTTTTCTTAATTTTTATTTATTTTTATTTTTATTTTTGAGTTGGAGTCTCACTCTGCCGCCCAGACTGGAGTGCAGTGGCACACTCCCGGCCACCGCAACCTTGACCTGCTGGGCTCAGGTGATCCTTCCGCCTCAGCCTTCCAAGTAGCTGGAACTACAGGCACGTGCTACCACACCTGGCTAATTTTTTGATTTATTGTAGGGATGAGGTCTCGCCAAGTTGCCCAGGCGGGTCTTGAAACCGCAGGCTCAGGCAGTTCACTCACCTCGGCCTCCCAAAGTGCGGGATTACAGGCTGAGCCACCGAGCCTGGCTTGTACTATTTTCTTTACTTTTGCATATGTTTAAATGTTTCATTAATGAAAACATTCTAAAAGAATGACATTATCCGTAAGGATTTGAAGACTGAGCTCTTCCCAAGTTTGATTTTGCTGAGCCAGCCTCACCTGGGCCTTGTCAGCTACTACCCTTTGGTGTGTTTTTACTCCCTTTAGGGTGTATCTGGTTGCATCAAGAAACTATATGAGTTTTTCCTTCTTACCTGCTTCTTGTCTTCGAAGGGAAGAGGAAAACCAAATCCAGAGAGGCATTTTACTGTCGATAAATCCTCTATAATATGCACATCCTCTATAATAGAGTGAAACCAGGAATTGGTATTAGAGCAGGACGACTCATGCACCTTCAACCCCAGTCCAGAGCTCCCCTCCCTCAGCTCCATCAGCAGTGCAGAGCCACAGAAGAGTGCTGGGGTGCAAAGACAGAGCTGAGCCACAAATACCTCTTGGGGAGAGAAGAGTGTAGCCATCAAATCAAGCAGGTGAAACAAAAAGGCAAGATTTTCTCTAACTGAAATCATCAGGGAGAAGAGCAAGAGTCATTTGAGTCTGGCCTTAGTGGAAAAAAAGAGCTACGAGGTAGCTAGGAACTGGTTCTCTGTATTTTGTTTTATAAAGTTATTGTTTTCCAAACTCAGTTTTCTTAATTTTTAAATTGAGTTGTATGTGTGTGTGCAAGTTTAATAAAAACAGTAAGCAGAAAGAGACGATATATATATATAACTATAATTTTATATTTTTCTTAGTTATTTTATATTCTATATTTAGAACTCATCTTATATTCTTTACTGTAGATCTGTAAGTTTATAGTTACCCATGCTCTAACTGCAGTCAGACTATTTGAACACTATGACGAAAGTCTCACTGGTGGCAGCTTACTCTAAATTGAGGCCAAGTACCTCAGTGGAAATCAACAGCCTCTTGAACTCTAATCTCTCAAGTCCAAGTTCCATGAAGTGCTGTCAACAAAGAGCACATGGGATAAAGCCACCTCTCTAAGGTTTCTCACCTGGCCTCTCCTAGACTTGCCAACTCCTGTTTCCACACCCATTGTCTGATTCAGGCTGCTTTTACCTTAATTCCCCTAGACCCTCACCTCATACTCAAATCTTGCCTGAACTTAATTCCTCTTTCTCCTGATTCTGCTCAAAAGAATGTGGCAAGTAAAGCAGTGGGATGAAAGGAGACCTGAACTCACACTGCCTGCTTCTGAGTTGGAGACATCTCACTGTTCACTCAGCCATCCTCTTTTTCTGTTTTTCCTTCCTGCTGGACAGAGAGTGGCTGTTCTCTGCCTCCACTGGCTAAAGTCACCTCATCTTAGAGCCAACCACTATTTTGTGCTCTTATGAAATGAAGGAGTATACTGATTCCCATTCCTGGGCAGCCCACCTCGCAGCTCATGCCAAAATCAAGGAGGGTGCTGAAGATATTTCTCTGCATTATCTGAAGTGCCCTCTTGGAATCTGTCATGCCAGGTTAGGCCTTAACATCCCAGGTAAGACAGGCTGCAATGAGCCCCTCATGGTCAACTTGTGTGTAAGACAATGGTGTGCTTCTGCAAGCTCTGTGATTGTATTTCACCCATAGTTGTTGTGGGACTTTGGCAAAGTGATTTAGCCTCTCTGAACCCCAGTTCTCCCATCTCTTTAAATATTTTATATATATACACACATATAAGAGAGAGAGAAGAGGGAGAGAGAGAGGGAGAGAGAGGTATTGAGCAGACTGAGTCTCACTCTGTCACCCAGGCTGGAGTACAGTCAGTGGTATGATTGTAGCTCACTGCAGCTTTGAACTCCTGGGCTCAAGCGATCTTCCCACCTCTCAGCCTCCTGAGTAGCCAGAACTACAGGTGAACAACACCATGCCTGGTTATTTATTTATTTATTTCTATAGTGAGGAGGTCTTGTGTTGCCCAGGGTGGACTTCTGTCATCTTTAAAGTGGGCAGGCCGGGCTCGGTGGCTCAGCCTGTCATTCCAGCACTTTGGGAGGCCGAGGCAAGTGGATTGCCTGAGCCCGTGGGTTCGAGACCCGCCCGGGCAACTTGGCGAGACCTCATCTCTACAGTAAATCAAAAACTAGCCGGACGTGGTGGCATGCGCCTATAGTTCTGGCTACTACGAAGGCTGAGGCGGAAGGATCGCCGGAGCCCAGTAGGTCGAGGATGCAGTGGCCAGGAGCGTGCTGCTGCACTCCAGTCTGAGCGACAGAGTGAGACTCCAACACAAAAAACAAAATAAAAGTGTGCAGAAAAATAGAACTAAATAAAATAATGTGGCTGGGTGCAACAGCTCAAGCTTGTAATTCCAGCACTTTGGGAGACCGAGGTGAGGGGATTGCCTGAGCCCACTGGTTCGAGAACAGCCTGGGCAACTTGGCAAGACCTCATCTCTACAATGAATCAAAAAATTAGCCGGGCATGGTAGTACGTGCCTGTAGTTCAGGCTACTTGAAAGGCTGAGGCAGAAGGATTGCCTGAGCCCAGCAGGCTGACACTGGGGTGGCCGTGAGTGTGCCACTGTACTCCAGCCTGGACAACAGAGTGAGACTCCAACTCAAAAATAAAATAAAATAAAATAAAAATAAAATAATGTGTCTTCAGCACCTACCATGGTATGGGTGCACTGCAATCGGTCAGTAGCATTACTATTATGCAAATAATTGTACTTGATTTTTAGGAAACTTCTTTAATTCCCAGTTCTGTGGTTGAAGAAACTGGGTTTTAAGAAGTTAAGAGCATGGGCTGGGCTCGGTGGCTCAGCCTGTAATCCCAGTACTTTGGGAGGCTGAGGCAAGTGGACTGCCTGAGCCTGCGGGTTCAAGACCAGCCCGGGCAACTTGGCGAGACCTCGTCTCTAACAATAAATCAAAAATTAGCTGGGCACTCCAGCCTGGATGACAGAGTGAGTCTCCAACTAAAAAAAAAAAAAAAGAAAAAGAAAGAAATTAGGAGCATGAATAGCATGACCCTGGTGATTTAGTAGAGTAAGCCAGGTGAAAGTCAGGATTCCAATTCCTAGACTAGGGTTTATCCTTACTAGCCGACAAGATCCCTTAGCCCCCTGGCCAGTGGGTTTGCTTGGGGGACCTGAGGACACCGCAGGTTGGAGAATCAGGAGCTTATGGGCTCAGGCCAGATACCCCACAAAGAACCTGCTTGGTCTGCACACATCAGAATTACCTGGGGTGACAGATATGTATCATATCCTATGCCTGAGACCTACCCCAGACCATGATATCAGAATCCCTGGACTGGGCATGGATACTAGTAGTTTTTAAGGGCTTCCTCATGTTTCTCATGTGTGCCAGAGGCATAGGGAGTACAGTGCTGGAAGAACTTACGCTATGTGATATGAACTGGAAGACAGGATGACTTCAGGACACCATGAGAGAATCTGGTGGCCTTTCTTGCCCATGACATTGGAGGTTCAGCTGCTCCTATAAGCACCCTTAAGCTTTCTCTCGCCACTCAAGAGTTGGTCTAAACTGCGCCCCAGTGGTCTATGCACCATGGCCCTGGTGGACCAATAGTGCCGCCTCTGATCTGTAAGTTTGACAAGATGGAGAGGGTCTGGGCTGAAGGTGAAAGCCTGGGAAATTCTAACTGCCTTAGGCTAGGGGTAGAAAGTGAAGTCCTGACAATGTGTGAGAGATGGCCCAGGGGATCAGAAGAACATTTCTGGTGGGGCTTCTGGGGATCACCGATATTTGTCTGGGTCTCTTAGAATCTCAGGGTTTGGCTTCCTAGGCCATCATTTTTGCTACCTTTAAGTCTGGTCTGACTGCACCCTGGGAAGGCTGAAGGCAGCATCTCTTGCTTGGTCAGGCCATTTGGGATGGGTGAGTTTCCAACCACAGGCAGGGAAAGGTTCCGGGAGTTGGCGGATCTTGAGTGCTCAGTGGCTCATCCGCATCTGAGCAGCTTCACCTGGGCGGAGGGATGCCGGAAAAACAGGGATGTTGGCAAGTAGAGAAAGGAGGAGAGTCAGCATGGGAGGCCCTCTGGGGGTAGTGAGGATGAGAAAGACTTCAAGGGCCTATACGGGAGGAAGGCGAGAGGTGGGGGAGGGGAGGAGGGCCAGAGGATCAAGGCACGGAAAGGAGGGCCTACAGATCTCTCCCCCCACATTCCTCCTGCAATTTTTTCCGTTCCCTTAGTTATAGAAGAATAACAATTAGCAAATTCAGTAAAAAGAGCCAGAAATGGAGATTGTTTGCGCGTTTGGGGGCCAAGATGCATTAGTGAAGGAATGTGACCAGAACTATATATAACCCTGCTCTTGGCCCACCCACCTGTCCGGCCGAGTGAGCGATGGTCTGTTTGTTCTGGGCTGGTATGTAGCTCATTTCGCTCTGGGAGCCCACCATCTGGACCCGAGCCTCGCTGCCAGTAGCTCTCGGTGACCATATATGGCAAAATGATATATGTGATAAAAAGAAGCCAAATTCTCCAATTGCGTCAGCCCCCGGGGCATGCAGCCCGCCTGGCTCGAAACCCCTAGCAGCCCCTCTCCTGGCCTCCCGCCCCCCACCTTTGCTCCGGAAACCAAAAGAGCTCAATGATTGGCTGGGGGCGGAGGGGAGACCGAGGAGGCGGGGCGGCCGTCCCTTCGCCGGCCCTGAACAGATTAGGACAGTTTGTTTGGGAAGGGAGGGAGGGATTGTTAGTGAGGGTCAGAACCGCGAGCGCGTTTGCCCCTGGCCTTAAACCAGGAGTATTTGAAATTGAGTGATAACTCACATTCTTTCCAGAAAGCAGCCCGGTGTGGTGCCAGTATGCGTGTGGTAGGAGGTGGAGGGCACAGTCCTTCTGAGGTCTGTCCACCTCCAATTCCAAAGATGAAATGAACCCCGCAGCCTCCAATATCCCTTCAACTCCCTTGAACTTTAACACCCCAGGAGAAAATTTTAGTCCAGATTGCTTATCTGGAGAAAAAAGAAAAAAATAGAATAAAATTTACACACACACACACACACACACACACACACATATTTTTCCTTCCCAGTCTTTCTACCCCTTTGCCCTGCTCCCAGCACCCAAGCCCAATGTTTGGCTGCATACACCACCACCCTGCAGTGAGTTCCCATTCAGGGCCAGGCACTGTGCTGCATGCTGGGGAAGGTGACCAGTACAGACAAGATCCTGGCTTTTCAAGCAGTGTGCCCTGTGGGGAGAGATGAAGCAGTGGACCATGGCCATATGGGGCATCCAGCCAGACACAAGGGCTCAATGAGGCCTCTGGGAGGAGGTGACACTTGAGCTGAGTCTGAAAGGACAAGCGGTAGTTAGCCTAATGATGGATGGGGATTAGGGACGGAAACTCTCAGCTAAGGAGAGAGCCTGTGAAAGAGAACAGGGCAGGAGGGGTTCCTGGGGGAGTGGGGAGACATGGGAGCATGGAGGCCCTTTCTAGGAGGTGTTAAAGGGTCTGGGTCTGTGCCCCTCTCCCCAGCCTCCCATCTCATAGCTGAACTCACCAACCCTGAACATATGCACATATACCCACAGGCCAGGTCAGTCTCTCTCTCTCTCTCTCTCTCTCTCTCTCTCTCTGTTCCTCCCTCCCTTCCTCCCTCCCTCTCTCCCTCCTTCTCTCCCTCCTTCTCTCTCTCTCTGGAATGTGCCCAGAGATGCTGCTCAATGGCATGTCACATAAGCAAGGAAATTCAGCAAAAGGGAAGAAAAGGAGAACAATGAATGATCAAATGAGAACCCTTGAGGCAAGGCAGCCCTGGGGGAAAGGCACTCCGCCAGGAAGGAGATGGGGGAGTAGGAAGTGTGTGGGCGGGAGAGCCAGGATGCTGTTGTTGGAAGGGGAGGGAAACTCTACAATGCTCTGGGCTCCCCCTTCCCCACGACCCCTACCCTGGGAGGAAGGCACGGAGGCAGTAGAGACAGCTGGTCAGCAGAGGTGGAGGGGGAGCAGAGCATAGGCTCTGTAGCCCAGCCTCCCCCATCCACAGCTCAGCTCAGGATGTGTGTCTCCTCATTCCTCCCCTGTAGTACCTGTGGCTCCTTCTTTAGCTGGCCACAGAGCCTGGGCACTGGCTGCAGGAGGCCCTTGAGAAAGCATTCCAGTGTGGTCCAGGAGGGAAACGGGACTTGGGAACCTGACTGGCGCTCCCCTTTAGTGTATGTACATTGACCAGATGTATCCCCGGGTACCCTGTAGGGCTAGAAAGCCTGTTCTGAAGGGGAGAGTGTCATTCATGGAAAACGCCTCAAACCTCTGTGTCCACTGAGCATTCCACTGAGATAAGATTTTAGGGCTCAGCTGAAACATTGCTTCTGAGGGAAACTATCCCTGGCTACCCAGGGCTAGGCCACATACCCTTCTATGTGTTCATTTGGAATCCCAATGCAGTGCAGCAGGACATACCTAGGGCAAGTGAGGTACAAGTTGCAATGCCTTGTCTCAGTCAAGGTGCAATGCCTATGTTCCAGTCTCGAAAGTCACACATCGTCATTTCTACTCTATCCTGTTCAAAACTACGCTGATACAGTCTAGGAGGAGACCATGAATTCCAGAAGGTGAGGATCGTTAAGGCCATCTTGGAGGTTGGCTACTGCAGCCACTAAGTTTTAGGGTAATTTTTCATGCAGCCACAGAGAACTAAAAGAGGGGTGGATGCCCTTGGTGGAGTGCTTGGAACAAGGGTGAAAGGCAAACAAGGTTGGGCAGGACTTAGCTCCGGGTTTCTTTTTTTTTTTTGAGTTGGAGTCTTACTTTGTCACCTAGACTGGAGTGCAGTGGCATGCTCCCAGCCACCGCAGCCTGGACCTGCTGGGCTCCGGCGATCCTTCTTCTTCAGCTTTCCAAGTAGCTGGAACTATAGGCGTGCGCCACCACACCTGGCTAATTTTCTTTCTTTTTTTTTTTTTTTTTTTGAGTTGGAGTCTCACTCTGTCGCCCAGACTGGAGTGAAGTGGCCGCTCCCGGCCTCCGCAGCCTCGACCTGCTGGGCTCCAACGATCCTTCCGCCTCAGCCTTCCAAGTAGCTGGAACTACAGGCGCACGCTACCACGCCCGGCTGATTTTTTGATTTATTGTAGAGATGAGGTCTCGCTTGCCCAGGCGGGTCTCGAACCCACGGGCTCAGGCAATCCACTCACCTCAGCCTCCCA
>CAUYQG010018235.1:0-25515 GCA_963574415.1 Tarsius wallacei
AATACATCACCATTTTTTTTTCTTTTCTTTTTTTTTTTTTGAGTTGGCGTCTCACTCCGTCTCCCAGACTGGAGTGCAGTGGCCGCTCCCAGCCACCACAGCCTCGACCTGCTGGGCTCCGGCGATCCTTCCGCCTCAGCCTTCCGAGTAGCCGGAACTACAGGCGTGCGCTACCACGCCTGGCTAATTTTTTTGATTTATTGTAGAGATGAGGTTTCGCCTGCCCAGGTGGGTCTTGAACCCGCTGGCTCAGGCAATCCACTCACCTCAGCCTCCCAAGGAGCGAGTTTACAGGCTGAGCCACCGAGCCCGGCTACATCACCATTTTTATTTCCCACAATGGCCAAAGGTTTCAGAATTCTGCTGCAAATCTGTATGGTCATAACTGCCAACTAAATATTTTGATAAAAGTAGACAAGGCATATTAATTTTCTAGAGAGTCAGAAAAGCTAGATTAAGAACCTCAGAAGCTTACAAGTCTATAAATTGGCTTGCTTTGTTTCCGTGTTCCACCTACTCCATTCAACTTCAATTAGGATTCAGGACTGTAGTATATAGAATATGGGCACCTACAGAATAGGGAACATTTTGAGCAACTCCTTTGACACAGGAATATGTTGAGGTAGAATTTTTACAGTATAAGCGACAGAATGCCTTTGTTAATTCTAATGTCTTGCTATTGTCTACAAGTTCTTAAATATCACAATCCTTCTTACTTCTGTGGTTTTACATATACAGATTACTCAACAAGAAATGAACTTACATTTTATTTTCTTCTCGTTAAGTACTATTTATTCCTGAAATTCAGTTCCATATTTTCTCCTCTGGGAAGCCACACTTACCATTTGGCTGCTGCCTGGGTATGACACCTAGACTGTGCATTTTCATAATATACTACTTGTGTTCCATTTGGTGTACTGTTCACAGTTTACAGATACTGCTTACTTCTGGGCAGAGATCTGGCCTACAGACAATATTTGAACCAATAATTAACAACCAGGGCATTTCACACAAAAGTCTAGACATATTTCTTAGAAGAAATATATCAGTAACACTGGAGTGACATGACAAAAATTGGCAGGACTGAGTAGGTGCTGTCTCTCCAAGAGGGAATGATCAACTGCATTCTACTTCTCAAAAGTCTCTCACAGTCTAATTGTCTTCTAACCTGCAAATCTCTTACAGTTTCTTAACCGTGTAATACTAAAGGCTCTTATCTCAGCAATGGTAAAGCCTTGATTCTTTCTCTGTCTTGACCACTTATTTGGCAAGACTTCTTGTGACTTGCTTTGCTTTTCTTCAACACAGCAACAATAGAAACTTCATTCTGTATTCGATAAGACCATGTTTCAAGATCAAGCACGTTAATATATGTAAAATATATACAACTTTAATTTTAACATGCCTATTTTAGCATGTATATTTAAGATATAATTATGACTTTTTAAAATATCATATTAAGACTAAAACTGCTGCTTTCTAGTAATTGTTAAGATGTGTTCATATAATTATTAAGATAGCAATATTAGAGAAATACTATCGATGTCAAAATTGTAAAATATAATTCTCTTGAAGAGACAGAATGACTAAAAAGTAATAAAAATAATAATTGACCTATATATTTATATATATTTCATTTAAGACACATCAATCATTAGATACAAAATGCATTACTAGGATTGAACAAAAGAAATTCTTTACCTAGTAAAATGGAGACATAAATATATCTATTTAGACAGCCTAAATGGATGCATTGTATGTGAAATCATGATAAAAATTCTTAGGATGATAACATTGTTGTTGAATTTGGCGACTGTAAACTTCATGACCTAGAAAGTAATGATTTAATGGAAAGGACTAATATACTCTCATTGACATTAGGCTTTTGTCCAGTTTTTTTTCTATTTAGAGTGTGCTAAACAGAAAGAAATGTACAGAAAGGAGAACCATTATCTTTGAAAAAACTCTCTTCTTTTCTCAAACATTATCTAATTAGAATCAAATGTTTAATAACTAAAAATTCTGCAAAATATAAATCTGATTGAAAGTTTTTCTTATTTGTTGCCTATATTTGGAAAACATCTGGCAAGTTTAAGGTTATGTTTTAATAAATTGCAATCTTTTAATACATGTGTGTTACCCTAATAGAAAATGTATTAAACTAAATAAAAAATTGATTAATGAACATAGTGCAATTTAAAGATTATGTTTTAGTTTATAAATAATTTTGTGAGATAGATAATTTTTCTTTTTTGAACTTTTAACTTTTTTATTTTAAAGATGTGGGATACAATTCAGAATTAGGTATACAAATGTTCATTATGCAGGTACCCTTGTTGATGAAGTGGTGCCCTCCCTCCCCTGGCAGTTTCCCTCAACTGCCAATTCCTTTCTTTTAGTATTATGATAATTGTTCAGGGTTCACTTATGGGTGAGAACATATGGTACGCTTTCTTTGTTTCTGTGATAGAGCATTGAGTATGATAGACTCTAAATCCATCCAAGTTGCTGTGAAGTCCATTTGTTTGTCTTTTATGGCTGCATAATACTCCATCATGTATATGCACCACATCTTTTTATCCAGTCCACTTCTGATGGCAGCACAGTTGGTTCCATGATTTTGCTATTGTAAATAATGCTGAAATAAACATGTGTGTGCAGGTATCTTTTTGGTAGAATGATTTGAGTTCCTCCAGGTATATTCCCAATGGGGGGATTGCTGGGTCATATGGAAGATCAATTTCTAGTTACTTCAGATACCGCCACACTGTTTTCCAAAGAGGCTGCACTAGTTTTCACTTCCACCAGCAGTGTAGAAGCATACCTTTTTCTTCACATCCTCTCCAGCAACTGTTGTTGTTTGTTTTTATTGTTAGGATGATGGCCACTCTTACTGGGGTTAGGTGGCATCTCAATGTGGTTGTGATTTGTATTTCTCTGATGATAAGTGAGACTGAACACTTTTTCATGTGTCTGTTGGCTGTCTGTATATCTTCTTTTGAGAAGTGTCTATTCATGTCTTCTGCCCACTTTTGGAAACATAAATGATCACGAATAGCCAAAACAATCCTTAGCAAAAGAAACAAAACAGGAGGCATCACACTTTCAGACTTCAAACTTTACTATAAGGCTACAATAATCAAAACAGTCTGGTATTGGTAAAAGAACAGGCATACAGACCAGTGGAACAGGATAGAGATTCTGGAAGCAAGGCCTCAGTTTCTCAACCAACTCATCTTTGACAAAGCCTCTACCACCAACTACTGGGGAGAGGAGAACCTATTTAGTAAATGGTGCTGGGAAAACTGACAGAAGTGATCACATGCAGAAGATTGAAACAGGACCCTACTTATCTCCATATACAAAAATTAACTCTAAATGGATCAAAGACCTAAATGTAAAACCTCAAACTATAAAAATCTTAGAAAATGCAAGAGACACCCCTATGGAAATTGGAACTGGCAACCAATTCCTGGTCAAAACCCCAAGTGCTCATGCCTTAAAAGGTAAGATAGACAAATGGGACCTCACCAGACTGAAAAGTTTCTGCAAAGCAGAAGAAACCATCAAGAGAGCAGAGAGACAGCCCACAGAATGGGGAAAAAAAATATTTGCCATACGTATATCTGACAAAGGCCTAACATCTAGGATCTACAAGGAATTCAAACATTCCGAACAGAAATTTTTTCTAAAGCTTTAAATGATTTATCTTAGAATTGACTTTATAGACTGAGACAGTAAAGAATAGAATATGTGATCCCAAAAACCTAGTTTGAGAAGAAGGTTACAGAACTCTTAACAGAAACAACATGAAAAGTATCATTATTTTTCTCCACTTTCTCTACTCTTGGCTGCCAAGTAATCCTATGGAACTCATTACCCCATGAGCCTACAGTAATCCAAACTCAGAGGAAAGATAATCTTCCTCTTCAATTGGTGGAGCTGTTGTTTTAAGAGTGTGAGGCAACGCCCCTCATTCATTGATTTTTTTTCTCTCTGTCCTTCTGCCATTTGTCTTAAGATATGTATGCATTTTCAGAATCAAACAGCAGAGAAAGATAACTAAAACACACATTTTCTGACCAGAGTACCAAAAGAAACTAGCAAATATCAAGATTTTAAAGATAAAGAAAATGGGGAAAGTAATCCCAAAAGTTGTTAGCTCCCTGACTGACATCAGAACTGAACATGTGTAGATATGATCCTGTTCAACATGTCAAAGGATTTGAAAATTGAAATGAGAGATAGATACATTTCAGATGTCAATATGGTAATTTTATTAATTTCTTATTGTGCTTTAACAAAATATTTTTTAAAAAACTGTTGGCTTATGACAGCACATAATTATTATCTTACAATTCTAGAAATCAGAAGTTGAAAATGAGACTTATGGGGCTAAAATCTATATGTAAGCATAGTTGGTTCCCTTTGGAACCTCCAAGGGAGAGTCACCTTTTTTGCCTATTTCAGCTTCTGTAGACTGTCAGCATTCCTTGGCAGGCCTTGGCCACATGATTCCTGTCACTTGCTTTTATCATGTCCTATTTCTGTAGTCCAATTTCCCTTCACCTCCCATAGTTGTAGTTGCATTTAGTTTCCACCTGAAGAATCAAGAATAAAATTCTTAAGGTTCTTAACCTTCTCACATCTGCAAAGTCACTTTTCCCACATTTTATAGCATCACAGATTCTGGTGATCAGGACATGGATAACTTTGAGGGCCATTATTCAGCCTAGCAAAGCCACTGAGTTGCACACATGGTAGAAAGAGCCTAGGAGCATTGAAAAGCCTTTGAAAATGGAACTGGCATTTACAACACATCGCACTGAGGGTGGGTGGGTTAGAACTTTTGGCTTTCAGCTAATGAAAAATATAACTATTCTCCATAATGTTTAATTAAGACTCAGATTCCCTTAAAATAATTTTCAAAATTTCTAGGACAAATCCAATCCTTCTCTGCACAGAAGAAACCAAGAAAATATCAATTCACATAAAAAATAATAATGATAGATGACATGGATGTTGGAATTGTCTGGAAAAGATATTAAAGTAGCCATTATAAGAATAAGATATACTCTTGAAATGAATGGAAATATACAAACACTTAGCAGAAAATAAAACATACAAAGGAAAACCAAGTGAAAATTATAGAACTAAAAGATATGAATATAAAAGAAAAATCTCAAGTTGGGCTTAGTAGCAGAATTGAAATATCAAAGGAAAAAATCAGTGAACTTGACAAATGAACACTAGGAATGATTTAATCTTAATGAACAGCAAAGCAAAAATAATATTGAAAATAAAATACTCAGGGTCTCAGGGAGATATGGGAAATCAACATAAGATCTAACATTTGCATCATCACAGTACCAGTAGGAAAGAGGAAAGACTGCAGTACTGAGAAAGATTTGAAGACATGATGGCTGAAGGGTATGGTGAAGGCTATAGGGGAGAGCATATGTCTATAATCACTCAGCTGTATCCAAACAGGGAACTCACAGAAATCTTTGCCTAAGTATATCATCACCAAACAGCTGAATACTTAAGACAAAGAAACATATTAAAAACAGCTAAAGGAAATAATTATCTGAAGAACAACGGTTTTCAATAGGGAGTAAATAAGTCCATGAGGGCAATTTCTGGAGACTTATTTGTTTGTCATGACTTTGGGAGAGGGGAATGGATAGAAGGCAGAGATGTTATTTAACAGCTGAAAATTTGGTCCAAAATGTCAAAGGAGAAAATCTGAGAAACATAGGAACAACAGTTTGAATGGCTATGGTTTTCCCTTTAGAAACTGTGGAGGCCAGAAGGAAATGATATGATATTTATAAAGTACATTTTAAAAAACCTTTAATCCAGAATTCTATATTTAGTGAAAATACATTGTAAGAATGAAATAAAGTGAAGACATTCTCAGAAGAAAGAAAACTAAGTTTTTTGTTTTGCTTAGTTTTTGTTTCTGTCACATGCTTTAATTGTGAAAGAAAGCTTTGTATATACAACGGAAATGGCTTCAGAAGGAAACTTGGAAATTAAGAAACAAGGAAGAACAACCAAAATAATTTATATCTGGAATGAGTTGTTCTTTTTTTGAGAACTTTAAAATATATTTGAATGTTAAAAGTACAAATTTATATTTTCTAATGGGGCTTTTAATGTTTGTAGAATAATATGTAAGATAACTACAACATAATGGTTTCAGAGTAAAGGGATATGGGTGGTGGTTCTGAACTCTATTTTATACTTGAAGAAGTAAAATACCAACTACTTGGAATGTAAAAACAGAACTATTTACAGTTTAATCCATAAGGATATATTTATAAAAAACTGTATAAAGTGATATCAAAAACAAAGCAAAAATTTAAAATTTAATACTAATTGTTCAAATAATGCAAAAGAAGAAAGAAACAAGATGGAGAAAGGAATAAGTAGCACAAAAGAATAAAGATAATGAGAAAGAGGAACAGAAATAAAAGGAAACAAATAGTAAACATATAAAACTACAAACCAAAATTAAAGCATATCAATAGTTATATTTAGTATAAATGATTTAAACTTACCAATTAAAAGACTGTTTGAGTGAATAAATAATGACATTGTACTCAAGCACTTTTGTTCTTTGAGTGCAAACTATGTAATCTATGACTAGATAAGGCTGTTGAGAGATTTGAGTGCCAAATGTACAATACACTTATAAAAAATTAAGTCATTACTTGTAACTTGATTGGGCAGTATTTTAATGAGAATTTCTCATCAAAACAATCTCTCAGAATTATATATAAATTTTAAGATGGCATAAATATTTTTTAAATCTCTTAATATAATTAATACTTATATATTGTGTGTATTCCGCCCAGAATAATATAACATTAGTTAGGTTATATACATGATACAATATTTTTTGAACAACACATAATATATAGCACTCTAAAGTGTATATTAAGCTGTTTGGTTCATTTAATAGAATTGGTGCATATTTATTATTTTAAAATCAATACATGTTTATTTATGTTTTGAATATAAACTCTCTTGTCAGAAATACAACCACATTAATCTTCAGAGAAAACACCATGATATATATTATACATGGCAATTCACATTTAGTTTCTGGAGAAGTGTTTTTTTTGTTTGTTTTTCGGGGGTTTTTTTTTGGTGAAAGGTAATGCTGCCTATATACTAATGTCTTTGGCAGAAATGTTTCCCCTAAGATAATTTAGTCCAAAGCATTGTGGTAAATATTTCACAATTATTAATGAAATTATGTAATGAAAAAATAAAAACACAAATAGAGTTTTTGCCTAAAAACACCACATTATTTGCTAGTGAATTCAAGTTGGCACTGATAGCACTATCCAAAATAGCAGTAAAAGTCACTTCAGCATCAATTTCTTCCAAATACCAAACAATTCTGTGTGTGTGTATGTTCGTGTGTGTGTGTGTGTGTAGGTGTGTGTGTGTGTGTGTAGGTGTTATTGTCAGAAGACATGGGATAAAATAATTCTATGAGACGTGAAAATATTTGTGTGAGTCTTTTAAAAATTTTATATTTACTTATAAAATGAGGAAGAAAAAGTTAATTTTGGTGAAATAGTTAAGGAAGATACCTAATAATTTTTTCACAATTTATTTAGAAGGTTTACTCTACATTTATTATTACATATCTATTGAGCAGTAACAAAAATCAATTATTGGATGTTAAAAATTAGAGTGAGGTCATGGTTCTCCTCTACTGGACTTAGGATTCTGGAAAAATCAGAAATTGTGGATGGAAGTGTGAAGTCTTTTAAATGTACCTACCAAAGATTCATTTCTTGTCATTCTCTGCTATTACACACATTCACAAGCCCCCTCCCCATCCTCTACATTACACACCAGTTTCCACAAAGTCCTTGTGGATTGTTATTTCCTGTATTGGTGGGAATAAAAATATAATGGTTAAGTATTTTAATAATTGTCAATAATCTAAATGTAATCTCTTTATTTTTCAACTGTCACTGATGGGAGTGGAGTCAATTGTAAAGAATGCATGGGATATGAGCTAAACTGGGTCCTTTTAAGATAATTTGTATACAATGAAACTGAAAAAAATAATATCAACCAGAGTCTTGCATATCGTGATCAATGTATTCAAATGTATAGATTTAACAATTTAAGGAAGGAAATTCCTCTGTTTTTGTCTTCCCAGATTATTTAAATTTCTGTTCAAGAGGGCAGAATTTCTTTCCAAGAAAACAAGAAGTTTTGCTGCAATTCTAATCCGACCTAGATGTGTTTAGAAAACAAGAAAAAGTCAAAAATCTGTGCTATTAGTAAGGTTAAAATTCTTTCTCAAGATTAATTCAATTTTCAGAAGGTCAACTTCAGAACTAGTTTAACTTCTAAACAACAAATGGGACCTTTCCTGGATTATTAAATTCAAACATCTTAAGTAGATTTATTCTTAAAAAGAGATTCTGAGTGGGAATCCTGCACTTCGAATCTGCAGTTATATGTCCTTCACACTTCCACCCACAATTTCTGATTTTTCCAGAATCCTAAGCTCACGCCCCCTTCAAAAAAAATCACTGAATGGTATGCAATTCTATTTATTTATTAAAAACCTTGGCAATAAGAAGCAAACTCAATAGTAAAATAATGGAGACAAAAGTAGTTTGGACTGTGATATAAAGTAAAATGTGCTTCACTTTTATCACGGAAAGAGAAACAGAAGACTATCAAGTTTTATAGAAAATAACAAAAAAGTAACCAAACTCAAAGTATGCTCTCTATGAATGTAGGCCATATTGATATGGCTTCCTGGCGGACATTTTACTTTTTTTCATGTCAATGCATTTCCTGGATTTTTACTTGAGTTCTTATTTTCTCAATTGTGATTTACTGGATTCTTTCTCTTCACTTTTATTTAGAAGGATATAGATAGAAATAGAGAGAGAGATAAATAAAAACACACACATATATATAGTTCCTTAATCAACATAAAGTATTTTGCGTTATACCACTGAAATTACTTGAAACCTTTTTTTAGATTATGCATAGTTATGAAAAATGAATAAAACATTTTTAAGTATTTTTGTGCCCAACCCAAATTTGTAATAAATTGTTTAATCTTGAGTTCTGTCTTTTTAAAACCTTCATTTTCAGTATATTCAACATCTTTTCATTAATAATCTGTTTCCAGTAATGCTAATGGTAGAGCAAATATATTGAGAATCTGCTACATATCCATTTCTGTAGCAGGTTTGAGTTATTTTCTATTATTACTGAGGCAAAAGAAAATTTAGAATAATCTAAATTTGCTCTTAATATCTAATTACTCCTTTATCTTGAAGAATTTTGCAATATCTAGATCAATCACTGAAAATGTATGCAATTAGATACTCCATGAGGAAGAGGACATCTCAAAAAGAAACCAAGATATTTGGCAAGCCTCCTGGTAATTCAGAAACTGCAAGTAGCCAGAGCGGCAGTTTATTCTTTAAGGACTGTGGTGAGATAATCTCTTGGAATTTAAGAAGTGGCAAAAGAAAGCAAGGATGGGTATTATAATGGAAAAAAAACATCATGTGGCTAACACATACTTAGGTCGCTGATGAACTTGAAACTTCTTAAAGCAGTATGGTAGCTGTGCTAAAATATCCATGAGAAACATGGCTGCAAAAATGTCAAATAAAATTTTTCATGAGAGAATTATATTGCCTGTTGACCTAAGCTTTTGAGAACTTGATAAATTTGTCATCATAGGTGGTCCTTAAAAAACTTGCTAATGAAGTTACTGCTTAAGTTTGCCATCTTAGAAACTATGTCACTGACTATTTATAGAGAAGAGTGTTGGAGAGGCAATAGCTATGCTAGAATGAAAATATATAAAAATATATATTAATCACTTGGAAAATGTTAACACTAGATGCTAAAATTAAATGTTTGTTGACATATTGACTGACTGGCAAATGAAATATAAAAAATGAATTACATGTCCTTCCTGGTCCTGAAACTAGAGGTGAAGTCTTTGTGGACTCTATGAAAGGGCCCTCAAAATAGTATTCCAATAACCAATCTGAGTTCTGTACCCATCAATTAACAAGACAGAGGAACATGACAAATAGAAATAAAAATATTACCCTTGTTATAGTTAAAGGTAGATATTAAAGATGGGTTTTTTGGGGACAATTAGATTTACTCACCCACCTCAGCCTAAGTAATACTGGATGGGGTCAAGGTGCTCAGAATGGAACCTTGCCCCAGAGTTGTAGCTTCTCCAGGCTGCTTGCTCCCTGGAGAAGAGAAAATCTGATCTATGACTGATGAATTTCCAACTAATCAGAAAAGCCATTTTTTTCCTCCAAGAAAGAAATAAATGAAGAATCAGAAAAAGAATAGTGATATTATATTAAAGAAGCTTGTTCCATACTTAAGGAAATATCTAAGGATGAGACCAAACATTATCTCTTAGGAAAAAATGTAACATATATTTTTATATGCAAACACAGCAAGCAGTTGCAATATTCTGTAGTAATGACTGTGTGTCTATCATTTCACCAATATCATACTTTCCTGACTATAGATTGAATAAATTTTAAAATTAGGTCAATGTAAGTCTACCAACTTTTTCTTCCACTTAAAAATAACTATTCTAGTTTTTTGTTCCTCTCCTTTCCTTTCTCTCTTTCTTTCTCTCTGTGTGTCTCTCTCTTTTTCTTCCCTACCTCTATAGATAGAGAAATAATAGATAAATATAGATGGATAGACGATAGATAATAGATGTATATACAGATATAATTGGTTTGTTATTATACAAAAATGCTGGAATTTAATGTTTACAGTTTAATGAGGTATAATTTATGTTAGTGTAAAATTTAATACATTTTTATAAAGTCATCACAGCAATAAAGAGTGAAGTTATTTATCATTTCCAAAAGCTTTTTTATGACCTTTGATAATTCTGACAATCTATACCTATTATTACTATCTCCATAGATAGTCACTGTTATGCTTTCTGTCATTTTAGATAACTTTGCATTTTGCAGAAGTTTATTTACAAAAATGGATCATACTTTATATATTTTTATCCAGTCTATTTTATTTAGCCTGATTATTTCAAGGTCTACACATGTTGTTTCATGTGTTAAATTTATATCTTTTTGTTACTCTTATTGTATTCTGTAACATGTATCAATACTTTATTCTTTTTTTATTCCCAAATAATATTTTATTGTATGAGTATACCACAATTTGTTTATCCATTCACCTGTTGATAGGCCTTTGGGGTTTCGTTTTCAGTTTTAAATTTTTATATATAATACTTTTCTGGCAGGGGAGATCCCATGATCACGAAGGTGGTTTTTCTGAGACAAGGCTAATCCTTTGCATCCAGAGGTGCTGACCCCTGCAATTTCTCCAAATGTGGGAAACTCAGCTGAATAATTTGTGGTAGTGGGGGACTGCATTGGCGTTCTCACCTGAGGAAAAAAATTATATATGGCTACTATGAATATTAATTAATATACATGCCTTTGTATGAATTTATGCTATCATTTTTTGAAGTAAATACTTAGGAGTAGAATAGATATGTCATGTGGTATGTGTTTAACTTTTTAAGAAACTGTCAAACTATTTTCCAAAGTGCATGCACCATTTTGTTTTCCCACCACCAGTATTTAAGAGTTCTAATTCTTCCATATCTTTGTTCAGATTTGTAGGGTCAGTGTTTTTGTTACTATGTCTTATACTCTTTATTCCTGTGTAGACGATATAATTTTTTCTGTCATTAAGAAATAGTCACATTAAATTGTCAATTCCCCCTAAAGTTATCTGTAAATCTACAGATTAAGCACAGTACTCTTCCCACACATACACAAAATGTCAGATAATTCACCAAAGTCTGTTGACCAATCATTAGTCATTAGGAGAGTGAAAATTAAAACCACAAGGAGATACCACTACATACTTATTACTATGGCTAGAATATAAGACATGTAATAAGGTCAAATGCTGGTAAGTTTGAGAAGCAATTAGACTTCTTATACATTGATGTTGGGAGTGGAAAATATTACGGCCATTTTTTAATACATTGGTAGGTTTTTCACAAAATTGATCATACACTTATCATATGACTCAACAATTCCACTCGCATATTTCCTTCAAAATAAATGAAAACTCATGTTCATATAAAACACCATATGTAGATGTTCATTGTGACTTTCACCTGGAAACAACCCCAAAGTCCTCCAAATGTGAATGAATACACAAAAAGAATGCATCTATGCTATGTAATACTAATCAGTAAAAAGCAATTAATTACTGATTCATGGAAGAACATGTCTACATCTCACATGCATTATGATAAGTGAAAAAAAAAAGTAAACTCAAAAGGTCACACACCACACAAAGATATTTTGGGTTGATGTAACTGACTTATATCTTAATTGTGATGGTGGCTGCACGACTGTATTCATTTGTCAAAATGCATAGGACTACACATCATGATGACTGAATTTTACTGCATGTAAATTATATCATTACCAAAAGATATATAAATTGAGACATAGAATTTTGACTTTTATATTATAATGAAAACCCAAGTTTCCCAAACATAATTTGTTACATGTGTTTTTGGGAATCAAATTTGAATTCGACTGCATACTAATCATACTAATGTTAAATATTAATTTTAATAAAAATAATCCTTCCAAATACTTTCATAAGATTAAATACTTTTTTTTTTTTTGGAGTTGGAGTCTCACTGTCACCCAGACTGGAGTGCAGTGGCCGCTCCCGGTCACCGCAGCCTAGACCTGCTGGGCTCCGCTATCCTTCCGCCTTAGCCTTCCAAGGAGCTGGAACCACAGGTGCGCCGCTACCACGCCCAGCTAATTTTTTGATCTATTGTAGAGATGAGGTCTCGCCAAGTTGCCCAGGCGGATCTCGAACCCACGGGCTCAGGCAATTCACTCACCTCAGCCTCCCAAATGCGCGGGATTACAGGCTAAGTCACCGAGCCCGGCTAGATTAAATACTTTTAATGCAAGAAATAAATAATCATACTGGAAGAATGTAGCACTAATATATTAGTAGTAGCAATAGTAAGAAAGTAAGCACATAAAGAAAAATGGTGCTATATTTGTAAAAGAAATTGTTGAATTTCTGGTAATATTTTCTTATAAAAATGAGATAAATATAATTCTCACTTTTTAAATGTAATCTATTTATTAATCAGTTAAAATTTTTTCAGCCACTTTTAGGAGTCAGACGGTACCTTGGAATTTTTTATTCTTTTTAAATTATTCTTTTCAAAGTTCATTTAAATTGCAGTCAAACACAGCAGAGTTATCCTAGACGGGGAACTAGAAATGATCCAGTTCCGTCATTTGCATGGTATATCATTTCCTTACACTAAAAGCAGAATGTGAAGTAGCAAAGTAACATGCCACATAAATCTGTGTTTAATCTGGATTATTCTACTATTTTTCTATTTATTATGAACTGTCAAATTTTAGAACCTTCAAAATGTTGTTGTTATTGTTTTTGTTTCAAGTTGTTAAAGGCTTTTCCAGCATGTCGTACACTTGGAAAAAGCCAAATAGTGTGTAGAGATTTACACTGTAAACTTGTTTCCAATGAGTATGGAAGTTCCACAGAAAAGTGAAAGAAAACTTTAGATTCTGGAAAAGAAAAGACAGGCAAGCAGCCTGAGTGTCAGGGTCTGGCTAAAATTGTGAATGAATTCCTAAGATAGAAGGGGGAAGTGAGGGTCCTTAGGTATCCTTCTTACTGGGGAACTTATGAAATCCAGTTCATGGGAAAGCATCTTGACACTCTCAATTCCTGGATATAATTTAGGGATTAGCCAAGAGACTCCGAGAAGAAAAGGCTCCAAGAGTGCCACGCATTTTCTCAGACCTGGACACCAATAGAGGATTCTGTTCTTGATCCTAGCTTAGAGTAAACTGTGCAGGATTCTGCGATTTGGCAATGGTGGCAGCCATTGACATTAGAGTCTTCAGTCAGGGATTTGAAAGCTGGGTCTTGAGGTGGAAGGGGTCCCCACAAAAGAAACAAAAAAAAAAAGAATATAGCATGGGCTCCAGTTGTTGGTGCTAGAATTGGGTTTTCCCGTTTCATGGGACTCGAGTAGAAGGAGATTTGCCTGAGAGGCATAGTTTCTGACTCAGGCAGTGAGTTTTCCACCTGTGGTGGCTTTGTGGTTGAAAGCAAAGTGCATGTGACTTAGCTAAGTGTCCCGAGTGGCTCCCACAGGTGGAAGATGAAAATGACCCCTGCTGGTTCTTGAGTGTGAGAGGGAGGCACGTCCCACTCCTGGTCACCTGACTGTGGTGCTTTACCCACCCTGTGCTGAAATCCCGGTGCAGCAGCAATTGCTCTGCTCCGCATGTGGGCATTTCTCCAGTGGTCTGAGTTTTATCTGGGATCACCATTAGGGCCAGTGCTTACACCCTACCATCGGAGGGCCCAAGTGCAGGCTTGCCCATTCCAGCTCCATCCAGCTTTGTGCTGCTTACCCTGAGATAGAGTGTAAACCCCAGAGCATTCCACATCCCAACCCATTGCCTGGGGCACTCGAGTACTTTTTTTTTTTTTTTGAGTTGGAGTCTCACTCTGTCACCCAGACTGGAGTGCAGTGTCAGCTCCCGGCCACCGCAGCTTCGACATGCTGGGCTCTGGCGATCCTTCCGCCTCGCCTTCCTAGTAGCCGGAATTACAGGTGCGCGCTACCACGCCCGGCTAATTTTTGATTTATTGTAGAGATGAGGTGTCGCCAAGTTGCCCAGGCGGGTCTCGAACCCGCGGGCTCAGGCAATCCACTCACCTCAGCCTCCCAAGGCACGGGATTACAGGCTGAGCCACCGAGCCTGGCCAGGTCAAGCATAGCTCTACTGCCATCGCAGCTACTTTCTAGCTGCAAGCGCCACCAACTGGTCTGAAAACTGACCGTGACCTGTACTACCACCATCACCCATGTCACTCAAGCTAATCAAGAAGTTTTGAGCCCTCTCACTTACCTGGTACACCACTACTAAAACCAGCATTGGAGTAAGCCACAACACTAAGGCTATTTTTAACCAAGGAAATAATACAATCTTGACAACTGAACACACACAGAAGAAGCAACTGTTTCTCTAGATGCAAATAAATTAGTATAATACAGGAAAATAAGCAAGGTATTAGTACACCGTCCAAAAGAAAAATTACCTTGAAATGAACCCTAATCAAAAAGATATTCTTGAAATACTAGATAAAGATTAAAAATATTGATTTCAAAGAAGCTCAATAAGATGCAAGAAAATCTGAAAACCAACATAAAGAAATCAGAAAATCAAGATATGCATGAGAAATTTACTATGGAGCTAGATACCTTAAAAACAAAACAGAACTTCTGGAAATAAATGATCTACTGAATGAGTTACAAAGGGTTACATAAAGCAATCGGATTTATGAATTATCAGTATTCCCGAGGGAGAACAAAAAGCAAATAGTTTAGAAAACCTATTTAGGGTAATAATTGACAAAAAGTTCATTAGTCTAGCAAGAGATTTAGACACCCAGACAGATCACTGGAAAAATACATTGCAAAAAGTACTTCAACACACCATACAATCACTGGAAAAATACATTGCAAAAAGTACTTCAACACACCATACAATCATTAGACTGTCTAAACTCATGTGAAGAAAAAAATTCTAAAATCAGCAAAAGAAAGCATCCAGTCACTTATAATAGAAAATCCTTCAGAATAATTGAGGATTTCTCAATAGATATGTTACAAGCCAGAAGAAAATAAGATTGTTTTCAATGTGCTAAAAAGAAAAAACAAAGCAGTCAATAATTTTATATTCAGCTAGATAAACTTCATTAATGAAGAAAAAATAAAAGATTTCCCAGACAAGCAAATGCTGGAGAAAATTGTCACCTCTAGATTGGGTCTACAATAAATGTTCAAAGTAGTTATAAACATGGAAACAAAGGTTGCTATTCACCTTCATAAAAACACATGAATGTATAAAACTCACAGATCTTATAAAGCAATTAGACAAAGGAGGAAGATAAATGAATCAAATGGCAAGATGACAAGACTTCAAACCAGAAAGACAAATAAAGAGAGAAAAAAAGAAGCAAATAATTTATAGAATAGCTAGATAACAACATAAAATATGAAAGGAACAAGCCCCACATATCAAAATTAACCTTGATATTAATTCATTAAATGGATCAAATGACCCACTTAATAAATGGGTCAGAGGAATAAAAACAACATCAGATCCAATTATAAGCTGCTTATAAGTAACTCTGCTTACTTGTAAAACACATATAAGAATCAAAGTAAAGGAGTGGGAAAAGATTTCATGCAAATGGCAACACAAAGTGTGTAGGAGTAGCTATACTTATATCAGATAAAGCAGACTTTAAATCAGAAACAGTTTTAAAAAAAGACAAAGAAGGTCATAATATAACGATAAGCAGACCAATTTAGCAAGAGGGTATAAAAATTCTAAATATATATGTACCCAACCATGGAGCACCCAGGTTCGCAAAACAAATATTACTAGACATAAAGAAATAGAGTTAAAGCAATTCAATAATAATGGGGAACTGCAACACCCTTCTCATAACACAGATCATCAAGATAGAAAATCAACAACAAAATAATGGACTTAAATTGGAACTTTAGATAAAATGAAACTAACATTTATAGAACATTCTACCCAACAATTGCAAAAATATACATTTTTCTCATCAGCACATGGAAAATTCTTTAGGATACACCATATGTTAGGCCACAAAGCAAGTCTCAATAAATTGTAAGAGTCAAAATCATATCACGTGGGACAAAACTAGAAATCAATACCAAGATGAACTTCAGAAATTGTACAAATACATGGAAATTTGAACAATATAGTCCCAAACAATCTTGGGTCAGTGAAAAAAGTAATGGAAAGTTAAAACTATTTTTTAAATGAGTGAAAATAGAAACACAACATACCAAAACCTTTAGGATACAGCAAAAAAAGTGTTAAGAGGGAGTTTACATATTAAATGTCTGCATTAAAAAAATTAGAAAAATCACAAATTAACAAACTAATATTGCTCCTCAAGGGGGAAAAAAAGGAACCAGCCAAACTCAAAGCTAGCAGAAGAAAAGAGATAACAATAAGAGAACTAAATGAAATAGAGATTAAAAAATACAAAAGACCAATGAAATAAAAATTGGTTATTTGAAAAGATAAACACAGTTGATAAACCACAAGCTAGACTACCCACAAAAAGAAGAGAGAAGATTGAAATAAACACCATCAGAAATTAAAAATAAGACATTACAACTGATACCATAGAAATGCAAAATGTTCTATTCCTAACAATGATACCCCTACAATTTAGAAAACCTTGAGGAAATGGATACATTCCCAGAAATATACAACATCCCAAAATTGCACTAGAAAGAAATAGAAATCATGAATAGACCAATAATGAGTAGTGAGATTGAATCAATAATTTTAAAACTCTCTCAAAAAAAGACCAGGACCAGAGAGATTTATAGGAAAATTTTATGAAATGTACAAATAACTGGTACCAATATCCTTGAAACTCTTCCAAAAAATTGAGGAAGAGGAAATCTCCCTTACTCATTCTATGAAACCAGCATCACCTGATTCCAAAACCAGGAGAAGAACGAAACAAAAAATTACAGACCAATATCCCTGGTGAACATAGACACAAAATTTCTCAACAAAAAGCCTAGCAAACTGAATCCAACAGCACATAAAAAGACAACAGTCCATGACCAAGTGGATTTTATTCCATGAATACAGTGATGGTTGAATGTATGCAAATCAATAAATGTGATTCACCACATAAATAGAATTAAGACAAAAACCATATGTTCATTTCAATAAATACAGAAAAATCATTTGATAAAATTCAGCATTCCTTCATGATAAAAATCCTCAACAAACTAGGAATAGAAGAAACATACCTCAAATTAATAAGGGACATATACAACAAACCCACAGGCAGCAACATAGTAAATGAAGAAAAATTGAAAGCATTCCTTCTAAGAAATGGAACAAGACAAGGATGCCCACTTTCACAATTCCTATTTAACATAATACTGGAAGTTCTGGCCAGAGCAAACAACCAAGAGAGGAAAAAAAAAAAAAAAGAAGAAGAATCCAAATTGGAAAAGAGAAAGTCAATTTATCCCTTTTCACTGATGATACCACCTTATATCCGGAAAACCCAAAACTTTACTAAAAAACTCTTATGCATATCAAATGGTGAATATTTAAACATATAAAATAATTTAAAGAACTGAATCATGATATCTAGTTCTACAGAACTGGATTAGGTGTAATCATTTACTTATCGTAGGAACCATATCATATTCATCTTTGAATCAGAAGGATTTACTCATGTATTTAGCACAATTTAGGTTCTCAAGAGGCAACGACTACATTTAATTCTATCATCATGATAACCATTTTATGACTGTAAACAAGTCTGATTTGTAAATATGTTTATAATACTCCTTGGAGTTGTTATAATTATAGACTGGTTTCTCTAGATAGTAGGTACAATTAACATAAGGTTGGAAAAATCAGTAGTAAAATGACTGAAACTAATTGCATTTGAGGGAAACAAAATAATTTCACTGGCCAAAATCAGCTTATAATAAATAAATATAAAATAATAATTCAAATACAAGACAAAAAGAAAAAATATCAATTATTTAAGCTAATATGATTGCTGTGCGTCAAGGCAAAAAGGGGAAAAAAGGTAACAGGTAAAGCAAATTACATGTTTTCACTTATAATTGGACCCTGAACATTTATCATAATACTCTAAGAAGGGGATTGGCAGTAGCAGGACGCTGCTAGTGGTGCGGGGGGCAACACAAAACACCAGTAAGGGTACATGATTCCAAACTGGGTGAAGTGTGAACCAAAGGAAAGCCGCATGTTTACAATAAAATTTTTTTAAAAGCCTATTGCTAAAAAAAAGAAAAAAGAAAAGTATCTCAGTTTTGATAAAAGGTGTTTACCTGAAATTAAGTGTTTAATAAAGTTAAGTTGCACAATGATTACATAAAGGTCTTGACCAAAATTATGAATGTTGTGTTCAGTGATAATTTGAGGCTGCTAAAGCAAAATGTTTCTTATCATTATAGGGTAATCATTTGTATTAATCCTGAAACCTAATAAGAATTGCTTATTAGTAATGTATTTATAACTCAAGACCCATGTATTTTTTCATGTATTCTTTTCCATATATGTATATATTTAATAATTATTTGCTGAGTTTCTATTCTGATATTGATAGTATGCTAAGCACTTGAAGTAACTTTAGTTTTATAGTATAGAGTGAAAAACTTTTCTGAACTTAGCAAGGAAAGATAAATTCTCACTAAAGATTTTTGTGTCCTGTTTTTAGTTATTTTCACCAATTTTAAAACTCTATTGAAAGAATATTTTCCTTCAATTTATCCAAAATAGCACCCAGAAACAGTTGGAAACCCCTAGAGTCTTGAATGGTTTTTCATTTTTTCCTCACACTATTTTAATTATTTGGTGTTAATACAAATGCTTATGGCTGAGTATAGAATGTTATTAGGCAAATTAGTGAGCCATGGCCACATATTATGACTTCTCAAAAAATGAATTCAAATAATTATTTCCTTGATAAATCTATAGTGTTTACAATGAATGAGATTTTTTTTGTAGTAATGTCACTTAAGTATACTCTAATGGCTATACACATATGTGCATAATACATAATACTTGTACATAAATTGAAAATGTTCAGTGTGTCAAGGGCAACTAGTAGCAGTCAAAACAAGGCTAGGTTTTAGTAGGATATGTGCTGCCAGAAATAAATCAATATTATGGATTTTTTTTCCCCATGTTGGCTGCAGGGTGTAAAAACAAGGTAGGGGCTTCTAAATTATTGTAATTGGAGAACAAGGGGTAAAAAGGCAATACTTTTCTATCAAAAGTTTAGTTTCTTAAAGGCAGACTTTTCAGTTTTGCTAAATAATTCTAGATTTTTCTTTTTTTTAATAATAAAGATGTGGGGTACAATTGAGGGTTAGGTATACAAATGTTGATTATGCAGGTACCCTTGTTGATGAGGTATGCCCCTCCTTCCCCTAGCAGTGTCCCTTAACTGCCAATCCCACCCACTTTCCCCTGATGGTTTCCCACTACTGCCAATCCCTTTCTTATATTAATTCTAGACTTTTTAAAGCAATGGCCTCTGAGCAGCAATAATGGAGTCACAAAAGGCAACTCTATTAAAAAAAATACCAATTGGACTAACAGCTTGCTCTGTGTCACATGAAGCAATACTTTGTGAATTAAATTTTCTTGTTGATATTTTGAGCTCTGAGTTCATCAAGTAAAAAGAATCATCCATCACTTGAACTGATGCAGTTTCCATTTTCTTTCTTAGGATAGAAATCAATTGGAAATGATTGAAAGAGCAGGAAATTCTATTTGTGCCTTAAAGAAGCCTCTCAGCAATTTGACAACAATAGAGAAAGCCTTCAATATGCTGATATTATCCTACCTAGCAAGTATTTCTCACATGTCCCAACTCAAATAATTTATTACAGAGTGCCCTCTTTGTTGTCTTTCAAATGAGGCAGGTAAACTCCCATACTGTACTTTTGTTAATATTATCTCCTTACTCTTAGCTGACATTCAACTGCTGAGGCAATAAAATGCAATACTTAAGAGTTTCACCCTGGTGCCAGACAGCCTAGATTCAAATCCTAGGGCTACCACCTACTGTATTTTGGCAGTTACCCACTAAGCCTATTTCCACATCTGTAATGTGGAGCTAATACTACCTTCTCATAGAGTTGATGTAATTATTAAAACAAACAATATTTGCAAAAAAACTAAAAATAAGATGTGACACAGAGTGTTATATAAGTATTTATTAAATTATTTGTTCAAATTCTTTTCCATCTTTCAAGTGCCAGTTTCACCATTTAATCTTGAATAATTATTTTATTCCATTCAGAATTTGACTTCTTCCAAATTTCTAAAGCACTTTGAAATATCTTATAATTGTATTTAGTAATTTTCGAATTGCTTTATACATTTTACCAATATTTAGGCAAAGAAATTGTCAGCACTTCAAGTAAAATTTATTTTCTTTCTATGCATACTAAAATTAGTCAATTTCTAGAAAAATACTTTTGTTGATTGAGATATAAAACTAAATTTATAAAACTGAAGACTATATTCCATTACAAGTGACTAGAAAATATTCAAGTTTACTCATTTATTGTCTTTTGTGACCCCAATATGCTGTTTAGTCAATTCAGGAAACTTTTATTGCAAAAGCTATATTTTGAATTTAGGAATGCCATTTATTAAAGTCTATATTTTGGACTGGCATTTTCCATGGGTTTACTTATCATGTACATAATTTTATTTAAATCATTGAACATAGCTGTAATAGCTTTTTCAGTATTCTTTTTTGCTAATTTCTGTTTGTCATTCTAAATCTATTTTTATTGATTTTTTACCCCTACTTATGGAGTATGTTATTAGGCTTTTTGAAATATTAGTAAAGTATTAAAAATATTATGTTGTTAATTAATAAACTGATATTTGTTCTCTTTATTTAAAGAGTACTGTGACTTTTGGTTTCTTCTTAGAATACAGATAGCTGGTAACTTGAATTCTTAAATTAAAAAAAACTGACCAACAAACTGAGACAATTCACATTGTCACAATTTTGTACAACCAATTGCAGGTTTGGCATCATAGGATGAACAACCAATCTGAAATCTAAAGAGAAGGACAAATGTCTGCAGTGAATGATGGCATACATGTTGGAGAGATGCAGCCAGACAATAGTGAGTGTAATCCAGGTAAAAATTTAATAAAATTTTAAATATAGAGCGTGGATCAACAAAAGAAACAAATACCTTTTTTCCCATGGGACTGGAAAAAAATTATTATACTTGAGAGAAAGAAACAGAAAAACATTCTCTCTATATATAGGAAAAGGGTAGGATTATATACTGAGTCCAGAACTATGGTTGAGCAATGGTCAAAACAACTGTACTAAACATACCCATGGAGTTCAGAAACACAGTGCCTGCCTAAGACTTAAACTTAACCACAACAACAGAGAATATTACTCATCCTCACCACTAGGCTAGAAACACTGAGTAATGGGAAAATGAAATACTGAAGGGATATTTACTATAGCATGTAGAGATTCTTTTTTTTTTTTTTAACTAAAGAGCAAAAGTGCACCACAAATGAAAAGCCTAAAAACTGATATATAGGAGATGTGAGAAATCCTCTGCCAAAGAAAATTTATTACAGAAAAAAAGTATCACAAAAGGAATTTGATGCTTTGGATGCAGTCTAGTAAACCATCCCAGCAGCAAATCCTAAACACAACTCAATCTCAGACTAGACTGAGCCAAACCCTGACACCAAAAGCCTAGCCGAAGATAAATTGTGCCCATTTTATTTTATAAAACATAGTTATAGTTGCCCAAGTCTTACAAATGATATTGTACATCTCTTTACTGTCCTACAAAGGATGCCATATATAAAATGTTCAATTATCAACAAAATCATGAATAATAGAAAAATAAACTTGGGGAAAAAAACAAAAACCACACTGACAAGAGATAAAGCAATCTATATAAACTAAACTCAGATATCACATAAATGTTTGAACTATCAGAGAGGAGTATAAGATAAGGATTTGAAAAATAAGTGCAGCTCACCTGAATTATATATAAAAAGTATCACTTTGAAAATAAAGGCACATATGGAAAAAGATATATTATGTACACCTTAATTGAAATAAATAAGAATAGGTATATTAAAATTAAAAAAGAAAATTCAGGAAAGGAATAACAAAGGGCAATACATAATAATAAAGAAGTTCTTTCTCCAGGAACACAAAGCCACCATGAATGTATACAAATCTTACAAAAGAACATGAGTATCTATAAAATAGAAGAGATTCCAGCTCTCCCCTTAACAGACGTTAGAGCAAGCTGACAAGAAAGAGGAAGGAAGGAAGAAAGGAAGGGAGGGAGGGAGGGAGGGAGAGAGGGAGAGAGGGGGTGAGACTGTATTTTACCTGAACAATCCAAGAAATCAACTTGACCTAACTGACATTTATAGAACACTGCATTCCAAGGCATCAGAGTTTACATCTTTTTCTAGTAAAAATGCTGAACAATCACTAAAAACAACATTTTTGAACCATAAAATAAGGCTTAACTCAACTAAAAGAATAAATATCATGTAATGGCATGGTGTCTGATCTTAATGGAATAAAACAAAACATAACAGGTAGTTCCTAAGAAATTGATTTTTTTTTTTTTTTTAGAAATTGAAGCAGAGGGAAGGGAGAAGATGGAGATGGGGCAGCCTGGTCTATGAGACCCTTCACAAAGGTGATCGCAGAAGGTCTCTGACTCTCTCCCGGCAGCTGTGGATTCCATCGTCGGCAGCCTGCTGTTCACACGGAGCTCAGCCATGACCACTGCTGAAGCATCATGGTGGTCTGGACAGCCCCTGAAGCCACAGATGGAGCAGCAGTCAGCTGCCGCCACCTTCCTGGCAATCATTGCACATCACACCACCCGTGCCTGAGGCAATCCATGACTTCAGACCTTGAAGCCCCTGCAAGCAAGATCTGCTGAGATCACTGCCATCTCTACTGCCACCGTGACGTCCTGCCAGGCCATGGGTCTCCTCCCATGTGCCTCGAGGCAAGCTCCCATCTCTGGGATGACTGACTACATTCCCTTTGGGGCGAGTGGCTGAGATATAGATCATCTGGAGTGGCGAGATAGCACCACCTGTAGCGATTTGAGGTAACAATACCAAAACGGGATAAACAAGCTTGAAAAACAGACACAGACCAGATTTGAGTGGTGAACTGGCCAGTAGTGAACTGGGCAGTGACCTGAACTGCCCTTCACAGCAGGCCAGGGGCAACCGACCCTAACTGTGAACAAATTTGCCAGCCTGAGAAGACAGCTAGAAATCAGAGCCGAAAGGACATTGGACTTAAATGAAAAGTCTCAGAGTATGCTTGATTGGTTCTGTAAGTTTAATGACTTGATTCTATTCCTACTGTTTGGTTCCCTTTTTTTTCTTTTTTTTTTTCCTTTTCTTCTATTTCCTCCTCTCTGTAAAGCATATCTTTGTATAGAGGAACAGCACACCAATAAGGTGGTTGGTTAGCTTGTATGTTAGCATCATTGTATGTTTTAGTTTTTTTTTTTTTGTATGGGAGTTGGGTAGACTGTAGCTGTGGTCTATTGTTTTTATCTGTTTCAGTTTAGGTCTCTCTCTCCATTTCTTGGTACACTAGTCTGTTTCCCCCCTTACTCCTCTCTCTCTCCACCCCACTCTTCTCCCAAATGGTCTGCTCCATTCTCCTCCCTCTGTTAACCTCATTTTATTTCAGGGAGTAAACCTACAACCCCAGTGCATGGACAGATTCCAAGGCAGTGGGAAGTGGGTTTCAGATTATCCATACACCTGTTGGTGGATATCAGGACCTGCAGATAGACTTTGAATCACAGCTCCCCCCTTAAGTAAATCTCAAAACTGCAAAAAGGACCACCCCCAACCTATAGTGTAACTCCAGAATTGAACAAAGTAAGAGGGCATACATAAAGAAGAATAGGAGATTGAATAAACAGAAGTAAAAGCAACCCCTCTACCCCTGAATAAAAGAATTAAAGAAGATGGTGACGTGGAGGGAAGGAAAAAGTAGGGAGAGAAAAACCTGCACAAATGAAGAAAAACCAAAAGAAGAATATAGCTCTCACACAGACACCTGGGAGGTCAGACACTGAGAAAACAGACTTCGAAACACAAACAATGAAGAGCCCTCAGAATGACTGGTCACATGCAACAAAACCAGACATCAAGACATTAATAGAGAGAATTAAAAAAATTGAGAAGAGACAAGAGTAAAATAGGAAGGAGCTGATGACAGAAATAACAGCAGTAAAGAATACTGTGATGGAAATAAAGATCAAACTAATAAGTATGGAAAGCAGAATTAGCCAGGCAGAAGAAAGAATCTCAGAGCTCAAAGACCAAAGCACAGAACTAACCCAAACTGTCAAAAACATAGAAAAGAAGCTCAAAAAGACAGAACAAAACCTTCAAGAGATGAATGATCACCTCAAGAGACCAAACCTAAGAGTAATTGGCCTTCCTGAGACAGAGAGAGAAACAGAGGCCATACTGGAACAAACAATTCATGAAATCATTCAAGAAAACTTCCCTCCTCTCATCAGTGATGAAAAAGTTCAAAGACAAGAGATTCAGAGAACCCCTGCAAGATAACAAATGAGAAAACCAATTCCCAGACACATAATAATTTGCCTAAACAAAGTAGGTATAAAAGAAAAAATCCTAAAGGCAGCAAGAGAAAAAGGTCAAACTACCTACCAGGGAATACCAATTAGAATAGCAACAGATTTATCTATAGAAA
>CAUYQG010018236.1:0-13915 GCA_963574415.1 Tarsius wallacei
CAGGGTCCTCTTATGAGTGAGAATATGTGTTTGTTTCTGTAATAGATCACTGAGTATAATGGACTCTAAATCCATCCAAGTTACTGTGAAGTCAATAATTTTGTTCTTCTTTATGGCTGCATAATATTCCATCACGTATACGTACCACATTTTTTTTAATCCAGTCTAGTTTCGATGGGCACAAAGTTGGTTCCATATTTTTGCTATTGTGAATAGTGCTGCAGTAAACTTGTGTGTGCAGGTATCTTTTCTGCAGAGTGATTTGAGTTCCTCTGGGTATACTACCACAAGGGAAATTGCTGGATCATATGGAAGATCAATTTCTCATTCTTTTAAAAATCATCACAATGTTTTACATCGAGATTGAACTAGTTTGCACTCCCACCAACAGTGTAGAAGCACTCCCTTTTCTCTGCATCCTCACCAGCATCTGTTGTTTTTTGTTTTATTGATGATCATTCTTACTGGAGTTAGGTGATATCTCAATATGCTTTTCATTTGCATTTCCTTTTTTGATTAGTGAGATTGGGCATTTTATCATGTGTCTATTGGCTACTCATATGTCTTCTTTTCAGAAGTGTCTATTCATGTCTTTTGTCCACTTTTTAATAGGACTGTTTGTTTTTTCCCTTTCAGCACATTTGGGTTCCTTGTAGATCCTAGATGTTAAGCCTTTGTCAAATATACAGTTGGAAAATATTTTATCCCATTCTGTGACTGTCTCCCCACTCTCTTGATGGTTTCTTTTGCTTTGCAGAAGCTTTTCAGTTTTATGAGGTCTCACTTGTCTATCTTATCTTTTATGGCATGGGCTTTTGAGGTTTTGACCGGGAATTGGTTGCCTATTCCAATTTTCATAAGGGTGTCTCCTGCATTTTCTGGTATTTCTATAGTTTGGGGTTTTACATTTAGGTCTTTGATCCATTTAGAGTTATTTCTGTGTATGGCAATATGTAGGGGTCCTGTTTCATTCTTCTGCATGTAGTCAGCCAGTTTTCCCAGCACCATCTACTGAAAAGGTTCTTCTCTCCACAGTGGTTGTTGGTGGAGGCTTTGTCAAAGATGAGTTGGTTGAGAAATTGAGGATTTGCTTCTGGAATCTCTATCCTGTTCCATTGGTCCACATACCTATTCTTGTACCAATATCAGAGAGTTTTGATTATTGTAGCTGTATAATAAATTTCAAAGTCTGGAAGTGTGATACTGAGAGAAGAGTAAGCTAGAAGCCAGTTAGGCAGTTAGCGTGGGTCTCCAGTAGGACTCCATTTTCCCTGGAGAAACAGCTTCAAGCTGCAGGCTCCAGACAAAAACCACAACCATTCCCTTTTCCCTCACTTTTTCATGCACCTTTTCCTAATTGACCCTTTTGCAAGATCCTCGCCATCGGCCCTGTACACTATCATGCCACTTTTTGGTCCTTACTACTGACCAGTTAGGATAGTGTAGTCCCCAAGTACTATATAAACTCCTGGCCCAGCCTCAGTAGCTCTCTCTTTCCCAGCAACCCTCTTGAAAGCCCGGCAACCCACTTGGGGCAACCCACGTGGGGCCCTTTTCGGGCCCTCTTTCCCTGTGAGAGTTGCACCACTTGCATTCCTGAATAAACTCCAACTTGCTCACCTTTCGGTGTCCTCGGCCCTTAATCATCTCAGTTGTAAGACAAGAATCTGAGATTCATCAAGGCAAGAGAGATATAATCTTTCCTGACCAGGAAGGGAATTCTCCAAGCAAGAGCTGAGAGCTGTAACACTTCTCCATGGCTGTTGGCATTCCTGAGTTCTCAGGCTTCACCGCGTCCTCTGCTCAGGGTTCTCCAAGCAAGAGCCATTAATAGGGGAGCTTAGAGCTTGGGCATCCCTGAGTTTTAGAGTGCCATAGCATCCTAGGTCTCCATGTCGGTCTCAAGGTGCCAAAACATCCTTGGTTGCCACATGGGCCTCAGGCTGGTAGTGCAACCCCCAGTGTGATGGCAACAATACTTCCTGCTTTGTTTCTTTTGCTGAGGATTGTTTTGGCTATTCGTGGTTGTTTATGTTTGCATATGAATTTCTGTATTGTCATTTCCAGGTCTGAGAAGAATGATGATGGTGATTTAATGGGTATTGTCTTGAGTCTGTAGATTGCCTTGGGTAGGATGGACATCTTAACAATGTTTATCCTTCCAATCCGTGAGTATAATTTGTTTGTGTCTTCTTTGATTTCTTTGAGTAGCGTTTTATAGTTTTCATTGTAAATGTCTTTCACTTCTCTGGTTAGGAAGATGCCAATGTATTTAATTTTTGTGGCTATTGTGAATGTGGTGGTACTTTTTTTGGTTCTCTGCCTGTTTGGTGTTGGTGTATAAAAATGCGACTGTCTTTGCATGTTACTTTTGTACCCTGAGACTTTGCCAAAGTCGTTATCAGTGAAAGGAGATTTTTGACAGATTTCCTTGGGTTTTCCAGGTATAGGATTGTATCGTCTGCAAAGAGGGATAGCTTAACTTCCTCTTTTCCTATATGGATACCCCTGATTTCCTTCTCTTTGTCTGATAGCTCTAGCTAGTACTTCCAACACTGTGTTGAAGAGGAGGGGTGAGAGTGGGCAGCATTGCCTTGTTCCAGTTTTCAAGGGAAATGCTTCCAATTTCTGTCCATTTAGTAATATGTTGGCTGTGCATTTATTGTAGATGGCTCTTACTGTTTTGAGGTATGTTCCTTCTGTACCTAGGTGCTCAAGGGTTTTAGCAACAATGATTGCTAGATTTTGTTGAAAGCCTTTTCTGCATCTAATGATATAATCATGTGGCTCTTGTTTTTACATCTGCTGATGTGTTTAATTAAATATATGGTCTTGTGGGTGTTGAACCAGCCCTGCATCCAAGGGATAAAGCCTATTTGGTCATGGTGGATAATTTTTGAGATGTGTTGTTGAATGTGATGTACTAGAATCTTGAGAATTTTTGCACCTGTGTTCGTCAAGGATATTGTCCTGTGGTTCTCTTTCTTTGTTGGGTTTTTGCCCAGTTTGGGTATCAGTGTGATGTTAGCTTTATCAAATGATTTGGGGAGGGTTCCATCTTTCTTGATTGCCTGGAATACTTTCAATAGGATTGGTATCAGCTCCTCCTTGTATGTTTTGTAGTATTCCGCTGGAAAACTTTCTGGTCCAGGAATGGTTGGTTTTTGTTTGTTTGTTTTTTGGAAGTAATTTTCTCATGACGGAGTCAATTTGCTGGGTTGTTATTGGTCTATTTAGGGTCTCAATTTCTTTTTCTTATTGTCAATCTTGGGAGGTTGTGTGATGTCAGAAAGTCCTCCATTTCATTTAGGTTTTCAAATTTGTTTCCATACAGGTGTGCATTACTATGCTGATAATCTTTTGTATTTCTTCAGGATCAATTGTGACTTGATATTTTGCATTTCTAATTGTGTTCATTTGGGCTTTTTCTACCTTTTTCTTGGTCAGTCTGGCTAGCAGTCCATCAGTCTTGTTTGCCCTTTCAAAGAACGAGCTTTTTGTTTCGTTAATTTTTTCTATGATATTTTTGTCTTCTATGTCCCTCCCGCGTTTGGGCTTTAAATTTAATACTTCATACCTCCTCCTACAGTGGAAACGTTTAGGATTTAGACATGGTGGTAGAAGATATGGATTTAAACCTGTCTTAGGCAATTAGTAACCTAATGTTTTGCTCAAGTCCTATAACCTTGCTGAATCTGAGTTTCTTTACCCTCACAATGAGGACAATGTTAAATATACCTCACAAGGTTGTTGTAAGGAGAAAAGGAACCGAGCCAGTTTTGTGGGGAAAAAATTGAACTAACTTATAATGTAATTTAATTGAAGGAGGATTTTTTTTTTTTTTTGGTAATTCTTTTTGCCTAGGAATAGATAAGGATTTCTGCAGAGCTCTGCAGAGATTGCCGTTGTACATGCTGGATGTTACCCGTAGATTTCTTGTGGAAGTAAGCCTATTCTATTGCTTCCATTAGATAATAAACAGCTTTCATCCTTCCTTACCCCCTCTTCCCTCAGCAATGTTCAAGGCTGGCAGATGGCAATGGGAACCACCCAGAACTGCACAAAAACCAAAAGGCTCTTAGAATCAACACTAGAATGATGTTCTTATCCCTCCCCCCCTTATAAGGGAAGGGATTAATGGCAGTAAATACCTGTCTGGGGATGGGGGGACACTTCTTATCAACAAGGGTGCCTGAACGAGACATATTTGTGTACCTAACCCTTAACTGTACCCCTCAATATCACAATAAAAAATATTATTTAAAAAAAAAGAAAATAGAAACATGTTTGGAATTTTTTATAACAAGTACTAGGCATTTTTTAAGTTACTGAAAACAAATTGCCATCTTTCAAATATTTTTGTATACATAAAGAAATATCTTTTATATTGGCTGGGCGACATTTTGTAAGTAATAGTGTATTCCATCCTATACATTGTTCCTATTTTCTTAGAGTTGCTATCAGTGAGCTACTCTTCATTTTTTCAGCAGAGATTTATTGAAACTGCTGGTGCTTTAACAGGAATCAAGGCAGTGGTACCAAACTACACAAGTAGTCACCATGTTCTGCCCACCATAGATCACTGAAGACTGTCCTTGATAAGGAAGGAACAATTATCAATTGTTTTATTGAGTTGTCATATTTATATATTGTTGATGTAAGCTTCTTTTCAGATGTGTGATTTGTAAAACTTTCCTTCCATTCTGTAGTTCGTATTTTTTTTGTTGATTGTATCCTTTGAAACATAAAAGTTTTAAAATTTTTTTTTAAAAAAAGAATGATGTTCTTGCAGATGAAGGGCCTTCCTCATTCAGCTACACTTCAGTTAATATTAACACTAATTTATGCTTCCTGAGCACCTGCAGGCTGGATGGTGAAAGAAGTCATCTAGGAATAGTGATGATGATGGGGAAAAAAGTCACCTCTGAATGCTATATAAAAGCCTGCCACGTTAAACTACTCACTGTGCTTCATATATGCATTGTGATTTTTCTACCTTTAGATCTTTTCTCTTTCTGGTCCAGAGGTCTGAAATGACCTCCTTTCACCCCTTTCCCAATGTCAAGTGCTAACTATCCTTCAAGGTCAGACTTGGATTCAATCTTTATAAATGTTTCCTCATACACCAACCTCTCCCCTTCACTTAAAAGTTGTTTCTCCTTTTTTCATATTCCCTCAAAGCACCTGACTTCTGACATTTTCTACTTTTCTATCTCAGTGTCTCTCCAATTTATTCTCTACCCCAGGCACTTGTCATTTCTTGCCTAAAATATTGTAGTTATGTACTAAGCAGTTTCCCTGCCACTAGTCTTTCCTTCCTCCAATCAACATTACATACTACTGCCAAATACAGCTTTCTAAAATACAGACCCTACTCAGATTTAAAATTTCTAATGGTAGGAGGAAAATCTAAATTCAGTAATATGTTATATCATAGTAGCTATCAAATACAGGTCCATGAACTCACTACATCAAAATCATGGGTAGGTGAGTAGAGAAGTAGATTGTTAAAAACATAAATTCCCAAGAAGATTCTGTTTTCTAAAAATCTGTTTTAAAAGCATTGTAGATCTGCCAGGATGGCAAATATGTTTCACCTCATGAATCAATTCAAATTGCAGGTAGCCATTTGGAATACTGTGTTTTGAAGGATGCTAAGTAACAGCCAGGTTTATTGGGAAATAATATTATATCTAATTAACAATTTCTGTCACAGGGATGGGAAGAACTGATGGTGATCATGCCGGGCATTTACCATACCTGCTACAGACACATAGAACAACTATGTATTCCCCAGATAAGCTAGCCTATGCTCACGTGTGCTGTTCCATTTTGACTAGAATGCCTTCCCACGCCCACACACCCAAGCCCTGAGTTCCTAGAAAACTCATAATCGTCCTCTAAGTTTAATTCAAACATCACCTAGTCTGGGAAGCTTTGACTTACTCTCCACATCATTGCTTCCTTCATCTGAGCTCTTATAACAATTTTTTCATAAACAGAACTTACCATGTTTTCACCTTTTAAATACATTTGTTAAATAAATGGGATATAAATAAACTGATTTCCTTTAAAAAAAAAAAAAACCTGAATTGCATTGCAAACCTCTGTGTATATCTATCCATCCTATTAAACTCTGATGTACTAGAAATAAGCAACAGTGCCTTATTCATCTTTTATTCCAATTCCCCTGCTCACTGCTGGTACCCACAGGATATTCAGTAAATATTTATGGAACCGAGAGCAGACCTCATTTGAGGGAAGCAGGGGAAGGGATATCAAACACACCACCCTTTCCTAAAGAACCATGGAGGTAGGGACAAGCCCAAGGGTGCAAGTGAGCACTTCTGAATGAAGGAAGACAAAGCACTGACAGGAATACATCCTGAAATAGGTGCAAAGATGTCTCCTTTCCTCCATAATGCCTTCTTGGACTACTTCAGTCCTTTGTGGTTCCCCACTATTCTCAACAGTGTTTATTAGCTGTATTTCATAATTTGGTATCTGCTTGTTTCAGGCAGGAGAGACTTGCCTCCATGCTTAGACTACTCCTAAAGAGCAGAATTAGAGCTGAACATCCTCAGAGTTCCCTAAGCAATTAATACAAGTGTACACACATGTCAGGCATTCAAAAAGCCTTGTTAATTAATTTATTGGGTGACTCTGTTATTTATGGCTTAACAGGTCAAGTATTTATGTAATACTTGGTCCAGTTGTTATTTCCCTCCAAAACCAGAGAGGAGAATGTTCAGAAAAACTTCATCTGTGAAAAAGCCAAATTTCCACATAAATCTGCCCAAAATTTACCTCTCCAGACTGACAACGCCTTACCTTTGCCCTGTAGTTGGGAAATAAGACTGGCATGGTATACTAGAAAAAGGTGTGGAGCTAGACTTAGAAGATCTGAATACTTTTTTCTATTTTAAAAATGTGGGGGTACAAGCCGGGCTCGGTGGCTCAGCCTGTAATCCCGCGCTTTGGGAGGCTGAGGTGAGTGGATTGCCTGAGCCCGCGGGTTCGAGACCCGCCTGGGCAACTTGGTGAGACCTTATCTCTACAATAAATCAAAAAAATTAGCCGGACATGGTAGCGCACGCCTGTAATTCCAGCTACTTGGATGGCTGAGCAGAAGGATCGCCGGAGCCCAGCAGGTCGAGGCTGCCGTGGCCGGGAGCGGCCACTACACTCCAGTCTGGGCTACAGAGTGAGACTCCAACTCAAAAAAAAAAAAAGATGTGGGGTACAATTCGGGATTAGGTATACAAACATTGATTATACAGGTACCCTTGTTGATGAGGTGTGCCCTTCCCTCCTCTAGCAGTCACCCTCAACTGCCAATCCCACCTCCCTCGCCCCTGAGAGTTCCCCACAACTGCCAATCTCTTTTTTATAGTATTATGATAATTGTTCAAGGTACGCTTATGAGTGGGAACATATGGCACTCTGTTCTTTGTTTCTGTGATAGATCACTGAGTGTGATGGGCTGTAAGTACATCCAAGTTACTGCAAAGTTCATATGTTTGTCCTTCATGGCTGCATAATATTTCATTGTGTATAAGTGCCACATTTTTTTATCCAGTCCAGTTTTGATGGGCACCATGGTAGGTTCCATGTTTTTGTTATTGTGAATAGAGCTGCAACAAACGTAAGTGTGCAGGTATATTTTTTTGTAGAATGATTTCACTTCCTCCGGGTATATTCCCAGTAGTGGAATTACTGGGTCATATGGAAGGTCAATTTCTAGTTCTTTCAGAAATCGCCACACTGTCTTCCAAAGAGGTTGCACTAGTTTGCATTCCCAACAGCAGTGTAGAAGCGTTCCTTTTTATTTGCATCCTCGCCAGCAACTGTTGCTGTATTTTTTATTAATGACGGTCATCCCTACTGGAGTTAGGTGGTATCTCAATGTGGTTTTGATTTGCATTTCCCTGATGATGAGTGAGGCTGAGCACTTTTTCATGTGTATGTTGCCTGCCCATATATCTTCTTTAAAGAAGTGTCTATTCATGTCTTTTGCCACTTTTTAATGGGGGTGTTTGTTATTTTCCATTCTGCGCATTTGAGTTCCTTGTAGATCCTAGAAGTTAGGCCTTTGTCACATACAGAGTTGGCAAATATTTTCTCCCATTCTGTGGGCTGTCTTCCTGCTCTCTTGATGGTTTCTTTTGCTTTGCAGAAGCTTGTCAGTTTGATGAGGTCCCACTTGTCTGTCTTATTTCTTATGGTATCAGCACTTAGGGTTCTGATCAGGAATTGGTTGCCAGTTCCAATTTCCATAAGGGTGTCTCCTGCGTTTTCTAAGATTCTTATACTTTGAGGTTTTAAGTTTAGGTCTCTGATCCATTTAGAGTTAATTTTTGTGTATGGTGATATGTAGGAATCCTGTTTCAATCTTCTGCATGTGATCATCCAGTTTTCCCAGCACCATTTGCTGAATAGGTTCTCCTCTCCCCAGGGGTTGTTGTTGGAGGCTTTGTCAAAGATGACTTGGTTGAAAAATTGAGGCTTTGCTTCCGGAATCTCTATCCTGTTCCATTGGTCTGTATGCCTGCTCTTGTACCAATGCAAGGCTGTTTTGTTTACTGTACCTTTATAGTAAAGTTTGAAGGCTGGAAGAGTGATACCCTCCTGCTTTGTTTCTTTTGCTAAGGATTGTTTTGGCTATTTGTGATTGTTTAAGTTTCCACATGAATTTCTGTATTGTCATTTCTGGGTCTGAGAAGAATGATGTTGGCAATTTAATGGGTATTGTATTGAATCCATAGATTGCATTTGGTAGGATGGACATTTTAACAATGTTGATTCTTCATATCCATGAGCATGGAATATTTTCCATTTGTGTCTTCTTGGATTTCTTTGAGCAATTTTTTGTAGTTCTCACTGTAAAGGTCTTTCACTTCTCTGGTTGGAAAGATGCCGAGGTCTTTCTTTCTTTCTTTCTTTCTTTCTTTCTTTCTTTCTTTCTTTCTTTCTTTCTGGCTACTGTGAATGGGATTATGATTTTGATTTAGGTCTCTGCCTGCTTGTTGTTGGTGTATAGGAATGCAACTGTCTTTTGCACGTTTATTTTGTACCCTGAGATTTTGACAAAGTCCTTTGTCAGTGCAAGCAGGTTTTTGACAGATTCTCTTGGACTTTCAAGGTAGAGGATCATATCATCAGCAAAGAAGGATAACTTGACTTCCTCTTTTCCTATTTGGATACCCCTGATTTCCTTCTCTTGTCTAATTACCCTAGCTAGAAATTCCAACACAATATTGAGCAGGAGGGTTGAGAAGGGGCAGTCTTATCTTGTTCCAGTTTTGGGTGGAAATGTTTCCAGTTTCTCCCCATTTAACAATATATTTATTAGCTGTGGGTTTACCACAGATGGCACTTACTATTTTGAAGTATGTTCCTTCTTTACTTAAGTGTTTGAGGATTTTTATCAAGAAGTGATGCTGGATTTTATCAGAAGGTTTCTGCATCTAATGATATAATCATGTGGTTCTTGTTTTTGCATCTGTTGATGTATACTTAAATTTATGGTCTTGGGAATGTTGAACCAGTCCTGCATCCTGGAGATGTAGCTTACTTGGTCATGGTGTATGATTTTTGAGATGTGTTTTTGGATCCAATTTGCTATAATCTTGTTAAGGACTTGTGCATCTATGTTCATAAGGGATATTTGCCTGTAGTTCTCTTTTTTTATTGGATCTTTACCCAGTTTGGGTATCAGTGCGATGTAAGCTTCGTAAAATGATTTGGGGAGAATTCCATCTTTCTCAATTGCCTTGAACACTCTCAATAGGATGGGTAACAGTTTCTCCTTGTACGTTTTGTAGAATTCTGCTGGAAAGCTATACGGTCCAGGGTTTTTTGTTTGTTTGTTTGTAGGTAGTTTTCATATGAAAGAGTCCATTTTCTGCGTTGTTATTGGTCTGTTTAGTGTCTCAATGTCTTCTTGTGTCAGTCTGGGGAGGTAGTGTGATGTCAGAAAGCCCTCCATTTCATTTAGGTTATCAAGTTTGTTTCCATATAAGTGTACATAATAGTATCTGATAATCTTTGGCATTTCTTTGGGGTCAGTTGTGATTTGATCTTTTGTATTTCTGATTGTGTTTATTTGGACTTTTTCTCTCTTTTTCTTGGTCATTCTGACTAGGGGTCCATCAATCTTGTTAATTCTTTCAAAGAACCAGCTTTTTGTTTTGTTGATGTTTTCTATGATTTTTTGTCTTCTATGTCCCATATTTTGGTTTGAAGGCTGGATTCTTCTTCTACAGTTAGGGTTTTGGTGGTCTTCTCCTTCCAGCTCCCTTATGTAATTTGCTAGGCTCTCAACTTGTGATCTTTCCATTTTCTTGATGTATGCTCGTAGAGATATAAATTTCCTTCTCAGAACGGTTTTCATGGCATCACAGAGGTTTTGGTAAGATGTTTTTTTCATGTTCACTTGTTTCCGGAATCTTTTAATTTCTGCTTTGATTTCAGTGTTCACCCAGCAGTTGTTCAGCATCATGCTGTTTAGTGTCCATGTCTTTGTGGACTTTGAGGAAATTTTGATGGTGTTAATATTTATTTTTATTCCACTGTGGTCTGAGAAGGTGCATGGCAATATTTCAGCTTATGGAATTTGTTTGTGCTTGATTTATGGCCAAGGATGTGATCACTCTTGGAGTACATTCCATGTGGTGATGAGTAGAATGTATATTCTGTGGTGGTTGGGTGGAATAATCTGTAGGTATCTACTAAGTTCATTTGGCCGAGTGTCAAGCTTAGGTTCTGGATTTCCTTGTTGGTTTTTTGCTTCGATGATCTATCTAGGGCTGTCAGTGGGATATTCAAGTCCCCTGCTATAATAGTGTTAGAGTCAATATCTTTTTTAGTTTACTTAGTAGTTGCTTTATAAATGCTGGTGCTCCTGTGTTGGGTGCATATATGTTTAGGATGGATATTTCTTGTTGATGGATTGAACCTTTTATCATTATGTAGTGTCCTTTTGCATCTTGTTAAATTTTTGATAGTTTAACAGTTATTTTGTCTGATATTAAGATCACGATTCCTGTCTTCTTTTGTGGTCCATTTGCCTGACTAGGGGAAACTCGTTTTCCATCCTTTAACTTTGAGACTGTGTGCGTCCCTTGTGGTAAGATGAATTTCCTAAATGCAGCAAATAATTGGGTCATGTTTCCTTATCCAGTCAGCCTTTCTGTGTCTTTTCTATGGTGCATTTAGTCCATTAACATTCAGCCTGATTATTGAAATGTGATTGTTTATCCCTGTCATGAGGTTCTTATAAAGTTTTTTCTTTTTTTGCTTGTTTTCCTTTGGCTTTGGGGTTGATGTATGCATGTGTTTTCAACTTTCTTGTTGCACTATGCTCTCTATTAATTCTGTGCTCTGCTGTTCTCTTGGGAAATGTGTGGTCATTCTCTTTTTTTCTATCTTTCTTCTGTGCTTAGTACCTTATTAAGTGTCTCCTGTAGAGCTGGGCTGGAAGCTTCATAATCTCTTAAGGATTGGATGTCTGGGAAGGATTTTAATTCTCCATCACTGATGAAGCTGAGCTTGGGTGGGTAGGAAATTCTTGGCTGAAATTGTTTATCTTTGAGTACTTTGAATATTGGACTCCAGTCCCTTCTTGCTTGTAGTGTTTCTGCCATAGGTCTGCTGCTATTCTTATTGCTTTTCCCCAGTAGGTAGTCTCACCTATCTGTCTTGCTGACTTTAGGATTTTTTCTTTTGTGCCTATTTTTGGGAGGCAAATTACTATGTGTCTAGGGGTTTGTCTTCTCATTTGATGTCTTGTGGGGGTTCTCTGTATCTCTTGTGCTTGCATGGTCAAATCTCTGGAGAGATGAGGAAGGCTTTCTTTGATTACCTCCTTGAATACTTGCTCCAAGTTGTTCTCCATTTCCCTTTCTTCTTCTGGGATACCAATCAGGCATAGGTTTCACATCTTGATATAATTGCACATCTCTTTAAAGCTTTGTTCTTTCTTTCTGAATCTTTTTTCTATGTTTTTTACAGATTGGGTTAATTCCATGTTCTGGTCTTCAAGTTCTGAGATTTTTTCTTTGGCTAGATTAATTCTGCTTTCCTTGCTTGTCATCTTCTTATTTATTTCCTGGATGAAATTTTGTTATTGCCAAAATCTCTGTTACATGTTCTTTCAGTGTTGCATCTTGTCTTTCTTGAGTCTTATTCATTCTTTCCATCCATTCCCTAATCCCTGTTGTATTCTGGGGCCAGTCATTGGTAACTTCCATTGTTTGGGCTCCAAGATCTGATTTTTCAGGAGATTTCTCTTTGTTACACTTGAAATTGCCTGTGGTTTTCCTTTGATTTTTTCCTCATTTGTAACAGATCTCTTGTTTTTCTCTTTAGTTCTGTTATTCAGTGTCAGTGGGAGAGGCTTTCCCTTTTGCTCAGCCCCCTATTCTTCACTGATCCGGGCTCTGGTTTTGTTCTCTTTTGAAATAGGACTATGGGTGGGAAGGTTTGCTGTCTCTTGTAGTTTTTGAAAGTTGAATAGGGGATGGGGTGCTAGGATTCAGAAACTACTTGCAAATTACAATGTTCTCTGATTATGGTATGTATTCCTTGAGACCCACTCCCCATCACCACTCTATATGATGATGCAAAGCATAAACCAATGCAAAAAACAATTGAACACACACACACACACGAAAACACACTCCAAAACAAACTGGAATAACAACAAAGTGAAACAAAACAAACAACAACAAAACAAGAAAACTGAACAACACACACGCCTAGCACAAAGTGATTGGAGAAGAAAAACAAAAAAACAGGAGGAAAATAAAAGGAATTAAGACTGAACCCTCACACATATATTGACACACACCTTAAACTATAAAAAATAAAAATAAAAAACCAGAAGAACAAAACAGTAAAAACAAACCAACAACAACAAAATTGAAAGATGTACATTCAATCATTCACATATTCACATAAACTGAAAACAACAAACAAAAGAAGAAAGAAACAGAAAAAGAAAATAAAACAGATTGGGGGGATGCAAATCAAACCCTCACATACACATTCATGCACAAAAGAAAAATATTTTTAAAATAGATGAACTAACCAACAAACAGGCAAAAAAAATTTTTTTAATTAGAAAAAAATGTTTTAAAAAACCTGCCCTCTTGTAGCTGGCTCTGTAATTATTCCTTTGATCTTGTCTCTCCTGCAAAGTTTCCACCTCTTTCATTCTTTCCCCAGTGTCCAGAGCAGTGAAGGAGGAAGGGCAGTGGAGGTGGGTGAGTCTGTAGTCCTCCCCTCCCACTCTTTTATGGTCAGGGACATCTCCTCTGGTGGGAAGTGCAGGATTGTCTCTGCCCCAGGTATGTACTCATGGAGGGTGACCCAGCCAGGCCTATCCTGGAATGGAGTTCTCCTGTTGTGACTGATGTCCAGGCTCTGCCTGGGTTTGTCCCTCTCAATCATGGCCCAGCTGTGTTGGTCTGACGTTCAGAGGATTGCTGGGGAAGAGAGGGTTTGTGTCAGCCTCAGACTCACCACTGATCTCTTTCGAGTTCTTCCTCGTCCTTTTCTGGTCACACCCTTTGTACTCCCGCTGGATCTGGGTGGGGGTGGGATGACGGGGCCTCAGCATTCATCAGGTCCCTCCAAAGTCCATGCTTTCAGGATATTTCCTCTGGGTCATGATCATTCTCTGAGTAGTTAATCTGACAGTCACAGAGATTGAGTCTGTTGCTCCATGTTGAGCAAGTCAGAGCAGTTTCCTGTCCTGCCTTTAAGATTGTGGGGATTGCGGTCAAGATGGCGGCAACACAGGTGGAACTGTGAGATTCTCCGAATGTGAGTTCCCCAAAAAGTCTCTTGCCCTCCTTCCCCTACCCCACTGCCCACAGCTGGACGCATTGGTCCGAGGCTCAGGGACCCCCGG
>CAUYQG010018238.1:0-57707 GCA_963574415.1 Tarsius wallacei
CCGCCTGGGCAGGTGAAATCTCATCTCTACAATAAATCAAAAAAATTAGCCGGGCGTGGTAGCGCACGCCTGTAGTTCCGGCTACTTGGAAGGCTGAGGCGGAAGGATCGCCGGAGCCCAGCAGGTCGAGGCTGCGGTGGCTGGAAGCAGCCACTGCACTCCAGTCTGGGTGACGGAGTGAGACGCCAACTCAAAAAAAAAAAAAAAAATGCTTAGTGTAAAAGTTACCATTTTAACCATTTCTAAGGATACAGTTCAGTAGTGTTAAGTACATTCATTCACATTGTTGTGTAACTAATCCCAGAACTTAAACCCAGATAATTTGACCTCAGAGTTTGTACCCTTAATCACATAGTGAATAACCACTAACTGCATAAACAGAAAATTTGGTGGTGGAACACTTAGGGTTTAAGCAGTACAATAGGCAAAACATTGTGCTACTTCTGTTTTTAATGGTTTTGTTTTATAAAAGGGGGCAGTTTTCTTTAGGAGGAAATTTTACTTGATTTGTTAAAGAATCACTTTTTTACTTTCGTGAAGATGGAGGAACAAGGGCCAAAATTCACCTCCTTGCCCGAAAGGAAACAAGAAAACCAGGGGGAAAAAAATGGAGAAACAGTGATTTTTAAGATATTGGTCATCAGGCAGAGAAAGACCCTGAAAAAGGGGTTACAATAAGCTATAGGTAGCCCTTTGATTGTACTAGCTTTCTGTCTTGAGAGAATTTCCTGGCTGTAGGGGCTAGGTGGAGGCAGTGAACTCCCTGAGTTGAGCAGATGGAGCTGAGAATCAAGGGAGGTCAAAGTGGTTGTAATTCACAGAGAATGTCGGGGAGAAGAGAGTTGCCCAAAGAGAGAATTCCTGAGGTCTGCAGAGGGTTCCCCTGGTTGGTTTAGCAGAGTTCTAATCATTCCGTACATGTGAGGAAACTATCCAAGGCCAGGGAAAGACATCCTAAAAGATTAGATGGAACAGTGCCTGGTGCTCATAAAGGGCCAGTAGTGCCTGTTCTCACCGACCAGACTGGAAAAACTTATAATTCATGCAGCAATGGGTAGACGACTAAGACGAGCCCTGCCTCAGTAGTGGGAAACAATTAACCCTAGACTTAGCACTGCTCCAGACGCCTGATAAACCATAAATGCAAGACCCAAAAGGATCAAGCCACTTCCAAGTAACTTTACCTTGATCCAGAACAAAACTTGAGAATATAAGAATACAAAAAATGTCCTGTACCTAACAAGATGAAATTTGCAGTGTTTGACATCCATTTAGTCAAGGATTGTGAGACATGCAGTGAAGCAGGAAAATGTAGCCCATCATGAGAAGAGTGAACAATAAATTGGAAACAATGAAGAACCAATATAGCTATTAGAATTAGCAGGAAAGATCATTAAAAGGGTTAATTATACTTTATATGATGTTTAAAAAGTTGAGTAGAGACAGGAGATAGAAAATAGATACAAATCTGACTTTTAAAACTGAAAATTTAGTGTTTTTGAAGGAAAGTATACTGGATGGCATTAATGCAAATTAGACATTGTAGTATATTAATATACTAGAAGTCACAGCAATAAGACAATTTAGCATGAAACTCAGAGAACAAAGAGGTTTTGAAAAATATGAAAAGACCACTGAGAGGCACATAGAATGGCATAAAGGTCCTTGGAGACTCAGAAGGGAGAGAATGGGAAGCAGGGGAGGCATGAAAAATTGCCAATTGGATACAGTGTGCCCTAATGGGGGTGGTGCTTAAACCTCAAACTTCTTCACCAATATACAGAGCAGCCATGTAACCATGAATCATTGGTATCCCTAAAGGTATTAAAATGAAGAACATTATATTAAAAAATAAAATGCACAGAAAAAATATGAAAAGACCAGCTAGGCATGGTATAACACTGTATTAGGAGCTTATGTAAGTAAAGTGTGTAATGAGGATAGCACATAGGCCAGAAGGAGAGAATGGAAGTACACTAACATCAAGTTCTTATATTATACCTAAAGTGGTGTAATATCATTTGAAGTTAGGTTGGGGTAAGTTAAATATGTATACTATAAACCCTAAAGCAACAATTGAAATAGCCAAACAGAGTTGTAGCTAATAAAAAAAATAAGTCAAGAAATAAAATGGAATAAAAAATTAGTTCAGAAGAAGGTAGAAAAAAAAGGGAACAGTTAATAGAAGGACCGATAGAAAATAAATAGCGAGATGATAGATTTAAACCTAACTACTTTGAATATAAATAGTCAAAACATCCCAATTACAAGGCAGAGGTTGTCAGATTGGGTTAAAAAGAAAGACTCAACTCTATGCTGCCTACAAGGAATTAACTTTAAATATAAAGACACAAATTAAAAGTAAAAGGATGGAAAAAGAGATACCATGCTAGTCAAAAGGAAAAAAAAAGATGGAATGTCTATATTAATATCAGACAAAGTAGAAATTAGAGCATAGAATATTCCAAAAGATAAAGAAGGCCATTTAATAATGACAGATTTTTTAAAATAAACATGTATGTAATAACATGTATGTAATAACAGAGCTTTAAAAATACATGAAGCAGGCCGGGTGTGGTGGCTCAAGCCTGTAGTCCTGGCACTGTGGGGGGCCAAGGTGGGGTATTGCCTGAGCCCATGGGTTTGAGAACAACCTGGGCAACTTGGCGAGACCTCATCTCTACAGTAAATCAAAAAATTAGCCGGGTGTGTCAGTGTGCGCTTGTAGTTCTGGCTACTTGGAAGGCTGAGGTGGAAGGATTGCCTGAACCCAGCAGGACGACGCTGGGGTGGCCGTGAATGTGCCACTGCACTCCAGCCTGGGTGACAGAGTGAGACTCCAACTAAAAAAAAAAAAAAAATACATGAAGCAAAGATCTTCAAGGAAAAATAGACAAAGTCACAGTCATGGACAGATTTTAATATACCTCAATAATAGAATAGGAAGAAAATCGGTAAGGATGTAGAAGAAAAACATTATCAACCAACTTGACCTGATTGGCATTTGTGAAATACTCCACCAATAAGTGGAAATTGACTTTTCTAGAACATTTACCCAGCAACAGCAGAATATGCATTCTTTTCTAGCACACATGAAACATTTGCAGAGATAGACCATATTATGTCTTTTATGATGTCTTATTGGGAATGATTATATGTGGGATAAAAAGAGAAAAAAGTGCTCAATGTATTTAAAAGGACTGAATCATAGAAGGTATGTTCTCTGGCTATAAGGGAATTAAATTTGAAGTCAGTAAAAGGAAATGTAGCTGAAAAATTCTCAATATTTGGAAACTAAGTAACAGACTTCTAAATGATGCATAGGTCAAAGAAGAAATCATAAGGGAAATGTGAAAGTATATTGAATAGAGTGAAAATGAAAGCACAGCATTAACAGAATTTGTGAGCTTCTGCTAAAGTAGTTCTTAGGGTACATTTATAATAAATATTTATGTTAGGAAAGAAGAGTCTTAAATAGGGCCTTAAATAAGGCCTCACCTTTTGAAACTAAAAAAAGAACAAGTTAAACCCAAAGTAAGAGGAAGGAAAGAATAAAGATCAAAGTGAAAATCAACAAAATAGAAACAGGTCAGTAAGGAGAAAAAATCAAAGGAACTAAATGGTGGTTCTTTGAGAAGATCAGTAAAAATGATAAGTCTCTAGCTATCCTGATCAGGAATAAAAGCTAAGATATATATTACGTATATCAGGAATGAGAGAGAGACTATCACTACAGATTCAAAAAATATAATAAGGGAATATTATGAACAATTTTATTTGCATAAATTCAACAACTTTGGTGAATTGGGCAAGTTTCCACCAAAGTTCACTCAAGAAGAAATAGATAACCTAAATAGCTCTTTTTTTTTCTTTTGAGTTGAAGTCTCACTTTGTCACCCAGACTGGAGTGCAGTGGCATGCTCATGGTTATCACATCCTCAACCTGCTGGGCTTAGGTGATCTTTTTGTCTCAGCCTTGCAAGTAGATGTAACTACAGTTGTGCACCACCACGGCCAGTTAATTTTTTAATTTATCGTAGAGACCAGCTCTTGCCAAGTTGCCCAGGCTGATCCTGAACCCCCGGGCTTAGGCAACTCTCTCGCCTCTGCGTCCCAAAGTGTTGGGATTACAGGTCTGACTCACCGTGCCTGGCAATAGCTCTTTAAGTATTTATGAAATCATAGTTAACAAACTTTCCACAAACAAAATTCGAGGCCAAGATGACTTCACTGGTGAATTTTACCAGACATTAAAGAAATAAATAATATGAATTCTCCATACTTTTGTCCAGAAAATTGAAGAAGAGGCAGTACTTCTCAATGCATTTTTTACTCTGATACCAAGGCTTGAGAAAGATAGTACAAGAAAACTACAAACTAATATCTTTCATGAACATAGATAATGCTATTCTAAACAAAATTACAACAAATTGAATCCAATAATAGGACCAAGTGAGGGTTATCTCAGGGAATGCAAGATGGTTTAGCATTCAAAAATCAGTCAATTTAATTTACCATATTAATAAATGAAAAAAAACTATATGATCATCTTAATAGATGCAGAAAAAGCAGGTGACAAAAATCAGTATGTGTTTCTGATAGTTTTTGTTAGCAAAGTATGAATAGAAGGAAGTTGCTCAACCGGGCGTGGTGGCTTAACCTGTAATGGCCCTAAGAACTACTTTAGCAGCAGCCCGGAAATTCCTTTGTGCTATACTTTCATTTGCACTCCGTTCAAGATACTTTCTAATTTCCCTTTTGATTTCTTCTTTGATCCATGCATCATTTAGAAGTCTGTTATGTAGTTTCCAAATATTGAGAACTTTTCAGCTCTATTACTTTTATTGACTTTGAATTTAATTCCCCTATAGCCAAAGAACATACTTTCTATGATTCAGTACATTAAATACTGTGGGACACCAAGGTGGGTAGATGACTTGAGCCCAGGAATTCAACACCAACCTGGGCAACATAGTGAGACCTTGTCTCTACAAAAAATAGGAAAATTAACTGGGTGTGGTGATACACATTTGTAGTCCCAGCTATTTGGGAGGCTGAGGTGAAAGGATCACCTGAGCCTAAGAGGTCATGCCACTTCACCCTGGGCAACACAGTGAGACCCTGACTCAAAAAAAAAAAAGAAAAATCGTGTTCTTAACCTGATAAAGGACATCTGAAACAAAACAAACCTACAGCTAACATCCAAACTTTTGTGTATGATTGAAATTACCATTACTATAAATTAAAAATATGTTCAAATAATACTAGAGGGGGATTCATAATATTAGTGCTGGGATTAGCGAGGCACATCTTTCATACATATTCATAAATATGAGAATAATTATGTTAGCACTAGAAGGGACCTTCAAAATGATACTAATTCAAACTTATCTATTTTTTTATAGGTCAATATGGGAATCCTTTAAATAAGTATATTAGACATTATGAAGGATTATCTTACAATGTGGATTCATTACACCAAAAACACCAGCGTGCCAAAAGAGCAGTCTCACATGAGGACCAGTTTTTACGTCTAGATTTCCATGCCCATGGAAGGTGAGTAAATTTATTGCTGACTGTCTGAAGTTCCCCTATATTTGATCTGAGTTACAAGAAGAAATTTATGCCCTTAATTTCCCTTCTCTAATGGACAGATCTCCATTTGGAAATTCAGCTTCTACTAGGATGTGCATTTAAAAAGTCTTCTTTTAAAATGGATTACCCTTTTATATTGTTAAGAAAACAACCAAATTTAAATGTTTTTGAATTTATGAATCAGATCTTCTATTACTAAAATACATGTATTTTAAGAAGCATCTGTGTTCCCAGTTTCTCACTACTTTTTATGTTTTGTGGTCAATATACTAGGGGACCCCTAAAAAACTGGAATTACTTTTTGGAGGGTAGATCCCTTGGAGTACAGGCTTCCCCTGCTAGGTGAGTGTTCTAGGAACCCATCAGCCTCAGTATAACAGCTAGCATTGTTGTGAGAGGCTGGATTTAGCTTTAGTGAATTTTTTTTTTTGTAGGTTCTTTCAGCGTGTTTGCCCATTTCATGATGGGTGATTTACAGGTGCACCTGCCCGTTACCACTTTGAGTATTCGGCAGTTTTTGACTAAAAACAGCATGATTCTGTGCCCAGCTTTTCCTATTCACCCGATCTTGCCCTGAGTGACTTTTAAAAAAATTTCCTGGATGAAAAAAGTCCTCAAAGGGAAACATTTTGCCAATATGGAAGAGGTGAAACAAACAGCAGAAGCATAAAAAGGCATCAAATTTGATGAGTTCAAAAATTGTTTTGAGCAGTGGAAAAAGCATCTTGATAGGTATATTGCATTGGATGGAGAGTACTTTGACAATGACTTAAGTTTAACATGTAAGAATAAATACACAATTTTGTATAAATAAATTCCAGGTTTTTTGGGGGGTCCCCCTTCATATCTACCTTATGGTGTCATCAGTGAAGGTAGTTAGTTGTATGCCCTTGAATAAGTCATTTAGTTTTTCATTAACTTAGCTTTATCAGTTCTAAAATGATAGCCCAAATTGGTAAGGAGTAAAGAAGGGGGAGCCAAGGGAGAGAGGCAAAACAAAAAATCACACTTATATGCATTGTGTATTTGATCTTCTCAACATCCAGATAAAGGTAAATATTTTTTTCTATCTGAGGAGACTAAGATTCAGAGAAGTTAAATAACTTATACATGTTTTTTTTTTCCTGTTGGGGTACTTACATACAAAATCTTTGGGCTCTTTGTTAGGCCCTCTGTTTTGCCTATAATTAGTAAATCTGTTCCTTTTATACTTTTTCTGCTGCCCAATTGAGGCCTATATTATTCATTTTCTAATGAATTATCTCTTTTCTGCCCTGTGTGTCATTAAAGTTGTTCTATGTGCTGCTGTGAAATGACTCTTCCTAAATGCTTCCTTTTTCATGTCGACTTATTGCTCTAAAGTTTTCAATTAATGATTGTTAGCCAGATTTCTTAATTTGGGTTTCAAGTTTCTCTGTAAATTAATCTTTGTCTATTATTCTAAACTTATTTTGTTCCACTTCCTAGTATCAAGTGTCTGTTTTACCCAGAATGATATTCTGGAGTGCTGAATATATATACCATGTACGCTTTATTCCGTGTCATTTTCTGGTCTTCTTTTAATGCACAATTCATCTTCTGCCTCTTAGCCACTTTACTTTTAACTTCTTCTGTACCCTAAAATTGCTTATACCATTGGCATTTGATTTGTGCTCTCTTCCTTTTTGTGTGTACTTCGTATTTATTTTTCTTTAACTGTGCTTTATGTTCCTTTGAGGAAGGCATCCTGGCTACTATTTAGTATCATCCATTATATTGCACATATAGTACAGGTGCTTAAGAAAGATTTTAATGGATGAAAAATAGATATTCAGAAATACTGTGAAATATTTTTTTTAGTGGTGGCCCCCCTACTCCCCCACAAAACGTATTTTGCTTATAGAAATAAATGTTACTTAAGTTAATGTATTTTCCATGTTACAGAAGTAATGATCATTGTTGAAAAAATTATTTTCAAGTTATAAAATCTTCTAATTGGATTTGAAAGAGGGAAAAAGATTCAGTTCAGGGTGTGTTTGTTCCAATTTTTATGAGTCTTTAAATAGGTAAAAATTACCCATTTCTTATTAGTGTGTACTATAAATTAATAAGAAATCATTAGCCTTCCCATATTTTTAATGACCATCTCAACATATTTAATATTATATGCCAAATGTGGTTTGATGGCCGAAAGGAAAAAGCGAGATTCTAGCTGCTTTTGGTTTGGATACCATATTTCTATTATATCATTAGATTTTTGTTAGATCTGTCACATAATTCATGTTGAGTATGTGGCAAAACTAAATCCCTAACTACTTTGTGTGTCTGGGTGGGTGCGGCGGGGGGGGAGGGAGGAGATTGCATATGCATGAGTGAGTATGCTGCCCTTTAGTCATCCAAAAAATATTTATTGACTTTTAGTTAAAAGTTACCTAATATAAGCTGTGGGTGGTAGAAACATAAATCAAACATAGACCTCATGGAAGCAGTAAGATATGCATAAGTCATTGTATAAGAGGCAAATGTGATATGGTATATTACAGAGAAAATGCTGTAGATATTCAAAAGAGGGAGAATTTACGACTGAGGCGCCAAGCAAAGGACCTAGAACCAGGAAAGCTCAGGCTAAGTGGTCTCATGTATATTGGTCATCTTAGGGTACTTCAGTACAAATCTGTTTCGACTATATAACTGTATTATATTTTCTAGGATTTACCCAATTTTAGGTATTTCATTTTGTTTTCTCACTTATTATAGTTGTATATTCATACTGTCTCAGAATTTGTGTCCTAAAACATAGTCATTGTAATTACCTTTTAACATACCTTAGTTAAAAATGTGATCTGGTCTGGGTTCGGTACAGTTGCTCATGTCTGTAATCTTAGCACTTTGGGAGGTCAATGCAGGAAGATCGCCTGAGGTCAGGAGTTTAAGTCTGGGCAGCATAGTGAGACTCTGTCTCTATAAAAAAATTAAAGAACTTAGCTGGGTGGGTGGTACACACCTGTAGTCCTAGCTACTTAGGAGGCTGGGGCAGAAAGACTGCTTGAGGCTAGGAGTTCAAAGCTGCAGTGAGCCATGATAATGCCACTGCACTCCAACCTGGGCAACAGTGCATGGCCCTGTTCAAAAAATAAATAAATAAATAATTTGGTTAATAATCATTTGTAACAACTTATACTTTATTTTTACAAATTTTTATTATTTGTATTTATTATGAATATAGTTTTGGAATGACTTGGGGTTAGAGTAAGCTATAGCCCAGCCTCTAAAATGTGTACTATTCTATGCATTATGTCTAGACTTTTCTATTTTTCATTCTTTTTTTTTTTAAGTCTCACTCTGTTGCCCAGGCTGGAGTGCAGTAGCACGCTTACGACCACCCCAGCACCAACCCGCTGGACTCTGGCAGTCTTTCCGCCTCAGCCTTCCAAGTAGCTGGAACTACAGATGCACGCCACAATGCCTGGCTGATTTTTGTGATTTGTCGTAGAGATGAGGTCTTACCAAGTTGCCCAGGCTGGTCCTGAACTCCCGATCTCAGTTCTCTCACCTCTGCCTCCTAAAGTACTGGGATTACAGGCTGAGCCACCTTGCCCGGCCTATTTTTTATTCTTTTAAAAATATCAAGTAGAGTTTGTTTCTTTCACTCACATAGTAGTGCTTAGTCCCTTAGAATCAGTCAGTGTACTTCAAAAAATTACAGAATACATCCAGGCACGGTGACTCATACCCATTATACCAGCACTTCTGAAAGCTGAGGCGAGAGGATTATCTGAGTCCAGGGGTTCGAAACCAACCTGGGCAACTTAGTGAGGCCTCATCTCTACCAAAAAAAAAAAAAATAGCTGGATGTGGTGGCACACGTCTGTAGTTCTAGCTACTTGGAAGGCTGAAGTGGAAGAATCACCTGAACCCAGCAGTTGGAAGCTGCAGTGGCTGTGAGCATGCCACTGCACTCCAGAGTCTGGGCAATAGAGTGAGACTTTGACTCAAAAAATAAATAAGTAAGTAAGTAAATAAATAAATAAATAACAGAATATATCAAATGCTGTGCAGTTAGATATACAGAGAATATACTTGGAGGGGATTCTGCTTAGACAGACAATTATGATTTACATTTCTGGATACCAGCACAGCTTCTGTTTTGTGTGTGCGCACATATATGTGTGTGTTTAAGTATTAAAGTAATTTTTTGTGGTGTGTTGTATATGTGTTATGTTTAAGTATTAAAGTAATTTTTTGGCATGTTTATTTCATAACTAAGTACATGAATAATCAAACTTCTTTCAATCTTACTTCCAAGTTTCCTAAATAACAGAGGGTATATTATGTTCCATGTTTACAGATGTTAATGTTAAATGAAGAAATGTTTAGGGGTGATCAATCATGGGGGCTCATCCCTGTGCAACATAGAGAGACACTGTCTCTTCAAAAGAAAAAGCAAAAAATTAGCCAGGTGTGGTGGTGCACTGGTGGCACACTCCTGTAGTCTCAGCTAATCAGGAGACTGAGGGAGGAGGGAATTGTTTGAGCCTAGTGGTGCAAGGCTTCTTACTGCACTCCAGCTTGAGTGATAAAGACCCTGTGTAAAAAAAAGAAAGAAATGTTAAGATTCTTCCAGACTCTAAGTTTGTGGGTAGTAATTCCGTAAAGAGCTATTGCTCTTGAAATAAGAACCTACAGTTGTTAGCAAAAGAAGATACCATTTGAGCCAGTGCCACAGTTGTTGAGGAAAGATAGATATTTTGAAACAAACCTTAGTAATTCTCAGCAGAATATTAAAATATAATACATTTTTTAAAATTTTAAAACACTTAAAATAGGGACATGTGTATCTTCTCTGTATTGTTCCAGTTTTAGTATATGTGTTGCCAAAACAAGCACTAAAATATTTTTAGAATAAGGCATGGGTGGCAGTTCATACCTGTAATCCTAACACTTTAGGAGGCAGAGGTGAGAGGACTACCTGAGCACAGGCATTCCAAATCAGTCTGGGCAGCATGGTCTTTACAGTTAAAAAAAAAAAATTAGCTGTGCGTGATGGCACACACCTGTAACCCTATCTTCTTGGAAGGCTGAGGCAGAAGGATCACTTGAGCCCAGGAGGTCAAGGCTGTGGTAGCTTTGATTATGCCACTGTATTCCAGTGTGGGAAACAGAGTGAGACTGACTTAAAAAAAAATTTTTTTTTTTGATAATAGATACTTGGGTAAAATGCGTCTCTTAGTTTTGAGGAGAAATTAAGACTCAGTTTTCTAGATTTCAGAAATTGCTTCTCTTGGATACATTCTGAGAAATGGAACTACTCAGCAAAGTTGTATGTATGTCAGTTACAGCATTTATCACATTATGTTGTAATTTTGTTTACATGTGTATGCCCTCTGCTCCTTGTAAATTTGAAGTTCAGAACCTGAGTCTTATTTATCTTTTTTGTATAGATGATGATCACTTAAGTTATAGTGAATGAATGAATAAATGAATGAATGAAGACATATGAATGGAGTACAACACTTATAAGGATAAATTGCTAATACTAATACTTCTGTTTACGACTGGCCCTAACTATAGAGTTTAATCAAAAAGAGCAGAAGTTGCTCTTTGTGCCATAGTTGCTTATGGCACATTTAATTTGATGGATAATAAAGTATACTAAAATATTAGGAAATAGATTTTTCACTTAAATATTGTATATACTCTGAACTATCTCATTCTGTTCAGCAGTTATTCTTAATCACTAAGTAGTAGGCACAGTATTTTATATTGTAGGATGCAGGGTTTTTATAATTGTGTAAAGTTTATTTTCTCTCAGTCCTTGTGTTCATATGTAAGTGTGTTATGTACCATTAACTGTCTATTGTGATTCCTTTCCCTTGTTCTTCTTAGATGCTAGCAGTTGACCATGTTATGTCCTACCATTCCTGGCTTAACTGCCATCTATTTTAGGCTTGTGTAATACTAGTGTACTGTAATTTTGTTAGGAATTTTGCTTATGTGATTTTTGTAAAATGCAAAACTTTAAGCCTTGGTTCTATATAATATGGTAGAACATCACTGTATCATCTATATTGGTCTAGGTGAAAATAAAATCTTCACTGTAGGATTGTGTAGTGATCTCTGTTATAGCTTATAGTAAGATTTTGGGGATGACCCTCCCAAATGGAATTGTTTTTGGAGGGCAGTCCCCTTGTAGTACAGGCTTCCCCCACTAAGTAAATGCTCTAGGAACCCCAGCACCAGTACATCAGCTAGCGTTGTTGTGAGAGCCTGTATTTGACTTCAGTTAATTTTTTTGGTAGATTCTTTCAGTGTGTTTGCCCATTTCATCATGGGTAATTTACAAGTGTACCTGCCCATACCACTATGAGTGTTCAGCAGTTTTTGACCTAAAATGGCATAACCTCCATGCCCCACCCTCTGTATTCACCTGCTCTCACCCTGAGCAACTTTTGTTGTTTCCCCAGATGAAAAAAGTTCTCAAAGGAAACATTTTGCTGATGTGGAAGAGGTGAAACAAAAAATGGCAGAAGCAGTAAAAGGCATCAAAATTGATGAGTTTAAAAACTGTTTTGAATAGTTGGAAAAGTGACTTTTTTACATTTTATTTTAAAGATGTGAGGTACAGTTCAGGATTAGGTATACAAGTGGACATTGTACAGGTAGAGGTTTAGGCCTCCCTTTGGTCCCCACTTTGCCTGGTTTGAAATCAGGTACCCTTATTGATGTTATGTACCCCCTCACCCTGGGCAGCATCCTGCTACTGCTAATCCCTTTCATATAGTATTAAAGTAAATGGTCAGGGTCCGCTTATGAGTGAGAACATATGGTACTCAGTTCTTTGTTTCTGTGCTAGATTACTGAGTAGAAAAATGTCTTGATAGGTGTATTGCATCAAATGGATACAAAAAATGGAATTGTTTTTGGAGGTGACTGAAGTTAAAAAATGTGAGAATAAATACATCGTTTTTTATAAATATATTGCAGGGTTTTTTCTATACTTTCTGTATTTTAATTTATGTCTTTTGTTGGCAGCTGTAATTGAACAGAAGCATAAGGGGTCATTCTATTCTTCTTCCTAATAGAATTTGTCGTAGGAGTTTTCTGAAATACTATGAATTTTGTGAATAGTATTGTATTTCAAAGTGGATATTTGAAAAAATAAGTAGAAAGAAGTATCAGAGAACTCTTACCTAAAAAGATTGTTACAATGGAAACATAAAAGACCATGAATAGCCAAAACAACTATTAGCAAAAGAAACAAAGGGGGAGATATTATTAATAAATCAAAAATGGTTTCTACCTAATATGTGATTTGCATACAATATAGAAGATACCAAAATTTTGCAGTGTAATTGTTTAGAGAATGTACAAGTTTCTGTCTTCCTGATTTCGACAAGATAATTCTTCTTACAGCCTTAACAGTAAGTTTCCAAACTGCTTAAAACAAATGGTTAGACATTTGATTGGAAGTTTTCTTTGTGGTTTGGGATTTGAGTTTTCCCTACTCCTGAAATATGAGGTTATCAAGAATATGGCCCTTGTCACCTGTAAAAGGCATAAATGTTGGTCCTGACTGGAGGTGGGTTAGTCTGGAAGTGTCTCGACTTTATCTCTGTTATATCATGAGTCAGGTAGCAGAAATGTAGGACACTTTTAACCCTGTAGACCAACCAGCAAACTTTGAGAAGCCAAGGTAAGACTTTAGGAAGCACAAATGGATGCCTGATCATAAAGAAGATCTAGGAAATAAATTTGAATTGTATAAAAATGCTATTGTTATGAATGTGTAAAAATAACATTTTAAAAAATACTAATGGTAGTTAGATCTCTGCCAACAAAATTTGAACAAATGTGAGCAAAAATTTCCAAAGGAAACTAATATTTACTTAGTACTACTTTGTGTTGAGTATAGTGTAATACACATTGTTAAAGTGCATTTCACTTGACTGTTTGTCTCAGTAGTGGATTTTCTAGGATGTAGTATTCTTTATTCTTGTCTGACTCCTCTTTACACAGAAATTAAAATACTGCCAAAGCTGTTTTTAAATAAGTCTGAAGAGATACTGGCTAGTAGGATTACTTATTGAAGCATAAGAAAAAGGAAGAGCTGACATGTGTTTGTGTTATTTTTGTATGCCCAAAAGTAACTGTAATTTTGTAGGAGCTGATCATTACTTTGAGTTTAGTGTCTTAGATATGATTTTAATGTGAGATACCAGCTAGCACTAACCATGCCTTACCTGGAAGAAAGAGAGTGAGTTAAAAAAAAAAACAAAAAAACACCAAATCCGAACTTTCTCCCTTCTGCTTTGAAAGGGGATGAAAATAAGACTGAAAAAGTATCTGTCTTTAATTCCTTTGGAGAAATCTTTTCTTCTAAAAGTTAATCTAAAACAGGTTTGTATCTGGTAGCTTATTTAGTAATGTGGCTTTTAAGGCTATAGTTTCTGGAGTTGGTGACATAGACAGTGAATGTCAGAGTATGCCTAGTAGAAAAGTCTATCCATTACTTTCCTTAATTGTAAGTTATATTTCATGCTAAACTACTGCATGTGCAGTCGAGTCTTTTGTGAGATGAAAGCCTTAGCTCAGATGTAATCTGGATTCATAATCAACCTTGTTTTTTTCTTAAGGTTGATGTGCTGTTTTTTAAAGGTGCAACAAGGATTTTATATGACGAAAGATTATTTAAATGTTTATTCTGTTTCATTATATCTGAAGATTCATTATAGTAACTGTGTTGAATGAGTGTGTTTATTTTATTTTATTATAATATGCTTGTTTGAATTATTTTAAGCATCAGTGAAACCTTGTATAGTGTGATACTTATAAAGTGATAAATATGTTTGAAAGTTATTTGGTCATGACATATGCAGTTCCTCTTGTACATAGCTTCTGAATACAGATTCAGTTAGTTGTGTTATAAGCTCTTTAATTTCTTAAAGTCAATCTTGACTGATGTAGGTTGATACATATTTTTGATACTTGTATAAAGGAATAAAGTTAAGTTGTTAGTTTGTGTGCATCTCTGAAATCTTAAATTATAATCACTTTGCATTAGTAAATTTCCTAAACAGTTTGTACTGAACTAACAAATCAAATACAAACACAAGGTCTGGGAAATCAAGAATCTAAGTTATAATGGTTTGGGACAGATAGTTGTGTTATATATTAATAGCTGTATTCATTGTCAGATTTTTATTTTATTGTTAATTTATTTATTTATGAATGACAGGATCTTGCTGTATTGTCTAGACTGGCATTGAACTCCCAGGCTCAAGTGATCTTTCTGCCTTAGCTGAGTAACTGGGGCTGCAGGTGTGCACCACTGTGCCTGGCAGATTTTTGTTTTGTTTTGTTTGAAAGAAGCTGTAAACCACAAATTCAGGTAAATAGAATTTTGATCTCTAGATTGAATGATCAGATACATTATGCCTTTCCTTTTCTTCCCCCCTAATAAAGATGGGGTCTTGCTATGTTGCCTAGGTTGGTGTCAAACTCCGGAACTCAAGTGATCCTCCTGCCTTGACCTCCCAAAGTGCTGGGATTATGGGCGTGAGCCACCATGCCCAGCTTATTTCCTTTAGTTTTAAGTTTTCAAATTCGCAAGAGATGTTTCTGTAGTTTTAATAGTTTACTAAATCTACATTCACATTTTAATTTATTTCAACCCTTTAGTTGTTTTATATGTTTATTAAGCATCTAATATATTTTCAGCACTTAATGGTCATTAGGAATATAATAGCTGATCAAGATGTGTCCTTGTTGTAGAGTTTATGACTTCATGGGAAAGACAGGTATTGGATTAGGAATGATAGCTATGATAAATATTAAGAAAGGAATGTTTAAACGATTGCTGTGAGAGTATAGGAGGTGCCATCTTATCTGGGGGTCAGAGAATGCCACTCTTAGGAAGTGACATTTAAAATGATTCTGAAAAGATGACTGGAAAAGGTGTTGGTTAGGCAAAGAAGGGGAGGAAATGTGTTCTAGACAGGAAATAGCATGTGCAAAAATACTGAAATGAAAAGTGGCATGTTCATGACATTGAAGGAATTTCAGTAGGACTGGTGCTTAAAATGTGAGGAAGAATGATTTTAAATGAGGCTAGAGGTATAAGCTTTAGCCACATCTTTGAGAGTTTATGTAAGTCATGGTGACATTTTTTTACTTAACTATGGAAGTTACTTAATGAGGTTGAAAAAATTGTCTGGTTGCAAACAAAGAATAATTTGGAAGGTAGTAAGACCAGATGCACTGAGGCTAGTCAGGAAGCAATTGTACTAGTCCATATGGGAGATTGTTTTGAATTAAGATGATTCTAGAGATGATGAAAGAGAATGAATGGATTAGAGAGAAACTTTGAAAGAAAAATAGTTGGATTTGGCTGATATGTAGTGAGGTATAAAGAGTAGTTAAGACTACTAGACTTTTCTGGTGTGAGCAACTCGGTGGCTACTGGGGCCATTTACTGATAGGGAATACTAGAACAGTCATAAATTTGAGTAGTGATCATAAGTTTGGTTTTGGAGGTGTTGTGTGAGGTTCATGAAGCGGCCTTAGGAGAAAGTTTTGCTAAATGCCAGCAATTTAAGGGTTAGGTGGGGGAGGGAATACAGAAACTAGAGTTGAGAGCATGATATTCTAGAAGCCAGGGAAGAGAGTGTTTCAGAGAGGGGAGTGGTCTGTTGTTGCCTCTTGCTCAATTCCCAATATTATTAGTCCATATTATTCTTTGAATTTTTCTAGTTCTATTTGATCTTGCTAGATCTAATTATATAGAGTAGTCCATATTTGGATGTATCATAGCCATGCAAAAGGATAAAGAAATAACATTTTTTGTTTGAGTCTCTGATGAGGTATAACAACAGCCAGTTTATTTTTGGGCATTTTGGTTACAAGAGCATAATGGGCCAATATCTTTTTTTTTTTTTTCTTTTGAGTTGGCATCTCACTCTGTCGCCCAGGTTGGAGTGCAGTGGCGTGTTCATGGCCACTCCCAGTGTCGACCTGCTGGGCTCTGGCGATCTTTTTGCCTCAGCCTTCCAAGTAGCTGGAACTACAGGCATGCGCTACCACGCCTGGCTAATTTTTGATTTATTGTAGAGATGAGATCTCGCCAAGTTGCCTGGGCTGGTCTCGAACCTGCGGGCTCAGACAATCCACTCGCCTCAGCCTCTCAAAATGCTGGGATTATAGGCTGAGCCACCGAGCCTGGCCTTGGCCAATATCTTTAAGAACCATTTCTACTAATTCTACAGTAATCGATTGCAAGGATCTAGTTATCTTTTAAGTCTAGTTTGGCTAATGTCTTCCTAAATGTGTGAATGTGCAAACATTTTGCCCAGACTGGAGTGCAGTGGCATAATCCTGGCCACCGCAGCCTCGACCTGCTGGGCTCCGGCGATCCTTCTGCCTCAGCCTTCCAAGTAGTCGGAACTACAGGTGCTCGCTACCATGCCGGCTAGGTTTTTTTTTAAATTTATTGTAGAGATGAGGGCTCGCCAAGTTGCCCAGGTGGGTCTCGAACCCACAGGCTCAGGCAATCCTCTCGCCTTGGCCTCCCAAAGTGCTGGGATTAGAAGCTGAGCCACCGAGCCCGGCCTCTTTCATATTCTTTATCTTGAGAGAGCTTAGGGGTCACTTTATCCAGCTAATATTGGATGGCATTTTGAGACATGGATGTACATTGCTAGTTTTACTTATTTGTTCCCCTTCTTTTAGATTCCTTTCCACTGACACATTCTTTTCTTAGATATAATTCCACTGATAATGCCTTGTAAGTCAATCCTTTATCTTTCACCAGGAAGATGTTTGGCATTTTGCCTGAAGCTCCCTTATATGTCCTAAGTAGGGAACTATAGTTTGGTGTGGTGGAAAGGTCTTTGGTTGACTAATTGAAGACCTTGATTCAAATTCAAATTCTGATTTTGTGTGATCTTGGTCAAGTCAGCTTTCTCTGATTTGTTAAATTAGTAATTTTAGGTGATCTTATTATTTTATACATCTGATTTACCTTAGATAGCTGAAGACTGGAAGTGTTCCTCTACTCTTAATTCCTGTCAGTATTTCAGGATTTTATATACAATACATTTTATATCCAGCATATTTTTTAATATACAGTAATTTGCTTGACAGTGATTTAATTATATAGTTACATGAGGTTGAAAAGTATTTACAGAAACCCTTTTTTCTTTCTAATAGATACATTTACTTATTCTGTAATCATGTATAATCGTGTAGTATTCATGTGGTCTTTAGTTATGCCATTATGGCAGGTTCTTCCCATTGGCTCTGCTTTATATGAAGACTCACATTGTTCTATTTGTCTTCGTGCACAGGATGAAGTTACTCATTTTACCCCATGTTTTAGTTTCACTTTTATCTGCATCAGGAACTCTTATAGATTTGTGTTTATATATTTTTGCTTATTTGAGGTAATTTATCTATCTCAGGGCCATTAGTTAAGCCAGAAACAGTGTTTTTCAAACTGTAGAGTCCTAGAATTTCTGTGGATGATACCTTAGGTACTGCCCAGGGGTGTGTACATTGGCTGACTCTGTCCTTTTCCCCTTCTCCAGACCTGTTTCCATGCACTTCCTCCCATCTCCTCTCAATAGGTGGACTTCTGTAAGATAATTTGAAAACAGAACTTTTCTGTTTCAAAAAGTACACTAGTGGAAGTACACTAGGTAACTGACCATGGTAAACTTTGATGTTAATATTGGCAACTTGTTTTAAAAATAATTTGAATGGAGACTCTCTCAAGCATCTTTATTAAGAAGAAGGTGCAAGTTAAGAGGAAATGAGCATCTGCAGATATTAGAAGTCACCTATTTAATACATTTATTCCTAGTAGTCCCTAAACTAGGCCTATCATGGGCCTGCTCCATTTAGATATGATAGACCTCTGTTGTGAAGACAGTCCTGGTCTCTGGGATTCCTGGATTATTATGGTAGTACCTTGAAGCAAGGTTTTTGCCCTCAGGTTCCCTCCCTGTGTTGCCAAGGTAATTCATTAGTTATGGCTTCAGTTTACGGGATGCACCATGTATCTGTTGCTGTTTTCTTAGGAGAATCAGAGCCTTATCATCTTTAGCTAAAATAGCAGTCCAACAAGAAAAGGCAACTTCTTTTTACTCTATAGTAGCCTGTCCTTGTTCACAGAGGATACATTCTAAGACCCCCCCAGTGAATGCCTGAAACTGTGAATAGTTCTGAACCCTATATATACTATGTTTTTCCTATACATATGAACTTTTGATAAAATTTGACTTATAAATTAGGCACAATAAGAGATTAACAACAATAAAAATAATAAAATACAGCAGTTATAACAATATACTGCAATAAAGGTTATATAAATGTGATATCCCTCTCTCAAAATATCTTATTGTACTAAGCTATTTTTGGACTGCTATTGACCATGGGTAACTGAAACAACATGGATAAGGGAGGAACTACTCTATATTCTAACTGTTCTAATCTATGGAAAGGTACCTTTTTTTTTTTTTTGAGTTGGAGTCTTACTCTGTTGCCCAGACTGGAGTGCGGTGACACACACCTGGCCACCGCAGCCTCGACCTGCTGGGCTCTGGCGATCCTTCCTCCTCAGCTTTCCAAGTAGCTGGAACTACAGGCATGCATTTCCATGCCCAGGTAATTTTTGATTTATTGTAGAGAGGGGGTCTCGCCAAGTTCCCCGGGCGGGTCTCAAACCTGCGGGCTCAGGCAGTCCACTTGCCTTGGCCTCCCAAAGTGCTGGGATTACAGGCTGAGCCACCAAGCCCGGCCGAAAGGTACCTTTTTAATATACAGATGTAGAAGGCAAATAAACTTCCAGAAAACTTAATGGAGTCATATCCTAACATAATTTATTTCATTGCTCTGGATCCAGTACCTTTATTATTTGTACGGTTTGGATGTAGAGTGCTTTTGTAAAGCCTGAGAAAGGAAAACCAGGTATTATTACCACATGATGAAACTGCATGCTCAGAACACAGAGACTAGGGAATCAGCATTTGTTTTCGTGTATTTTTCCAAATTGCTATCATTTGTTAAACTGATTTTGTCCTCCTATAACTCCATTCTTTATAATTTTACTATAATACAAAAGCCAAAAAGGAATTATAATAGAACTACTATCATCAGGATGAGAGACATAATACTATTGATTCATAAAATCAATACAGTGGCTAAATCTGAGGGTAAGAAACATTCCCAGTGGAAACAGTGTTCTTTATACAGGACATCTTATCTCTTCAAAGAAAATCTAAAGCTTATCTTTGATGACAGTATAATATATAGTAATAATAATAAAAGAGCTAAACTTGCTGAAAGAAACATAGTAAAAAGGGATAGCATTTAGCCATATTTCTTGAAAGTGGCTAAAGCATTAATAATCAAAGATACTTTCTTATTTTGGTGTTGTAAAGCACAATTTATGGTCAAAGTCACATGAGGTTGTATTTTCATTTTTATATCTTAGATTTTTTTCAGATTTTAAAAGGTGACTTGGTGGAGACTGATAATGCATTAAGACTACTACAGCACTTAGCATGTGTTAGCTTGACTTTTTCATCACACACTTGAGAGGCATTTGTGATACAGTAGAAAGTGCAGTGTACAGCAACCAAATACTAGAGTTCTAGTCCTATTTCTAGTTTTGTGATCTTGAGTTATACCCTTTGATTCAAATATTCATACTTCTTTTCACTGTTACTGTGAAGGTAAGATGTAATAATATATGTAAAAATGCTCTGAAAACCACAACCCCCTATAGTTTAAAAATTTAAGAGGAATATTATAATCTCATCATTATCTTCACAGTACCACCATCTCAAACAAACCTCTTTGGGCTTTTACCATTAAGAAAGACAGCCACACAATTTGACACAATTTGATTTTATTCCTCAGCTTCTTGGAATGCAATGATTTTTTAAAAATTCTTTATTTTTATTGCAGTAAAATAACATTAAAATCACCATTTTTAAGTGTACTATTCAGTGGCATTAAGTACATTCACTGTGTTGTGTGACCACCACTATCCATCATCCCAAACAAGCTATGCACCCACTGAACAGTAACTTCCCCATTATTCTCTCCTGCTTCAGTTTCTGGCAATCAACCATTCTACTAGCTGTTTTAATGAATTTGCCAGTACTAGGTACCTCATATAAATGGAATCATAGAATATTTATGACTGACTTACTTTACTTACCATAATGCCTGACTTATTTCACTGACCTACGTTTGACTTACTTAACTTACCATAATGTTGCCAGAGTTCATCTATGTTGTAGCAAGTATCAGCATTTCATTACTTTTTAGGACTGAACAGTATTCTATTGTAGGTATACATACAGTTTAAAAGTTCATTCATCTGTTGATGGACATTTGGGTTGTTTTCTGTTTTTTGGCTACTATGAATAATGTTGCTGTGAGTGTTGATATGCGAGTAATCTGTTTGAGTTCCTACTTTCGGTTTCTTTAAATATATACATGGGGGCAACCCCTTCGGGTCCCTTTTCTGTCCTCTCAGTAAATCCTGCTTTAAAAAAATTATATGTGGAATTGTTGACTCATATGGCAATTCTGTGTTTAACTTTTTGAGGGACACCAAACTGTTTTCCTAGAATACAGTGACTTTTAAAGATAGTGTTTGCTGTAGATTTTCTCACCTTTGAGCCAACGTTTCAACAATTCAGGAATCAAGTTATGTTTTCAGATAGCTTTCTATTGAGGGCTTGTTGAAAAACTAATAAGGTAGCATGTGGTTTGTCAATCAGCTACTTTTTAATTATTATTTTGTAATATGTTTTGTAACAGGAATATTACAAAGAATTTACATTTTATAAAATACTAAAATGGCATAAAAATTAAACTATCAGACAGATGATTGTGGAATTAAAATTGGAATCCCGTGGTTTGGTTAATGGAATAAACTATGTCCAACTTCTGATTATTTATTTTAGTTTATTTAATTTTATGGATTGTGACAGTCTTTAATTCAGTCTAGCTTCTTTCTACTATTTACCTGCCTTCTAAGCTCTCCCTCATTCCTTATTCTGTTCATGTATATTTTAGATGCAAATTAATTTTAATGTTAATAGAATTTGGGGTTATGACGTAGATTTGGTTTTTAAGTGATCTGTACTTCTAATTGACTCTGTGCATATATTATTTGGACTAATTTTACATATAGTTTTAACCTAATTTAGATTGATAACTGGGAATCATGTTTTGTATGGAGGTGATTTTTAAAAATTTTATTTTTATTGATTTATTGATTGAGTTGGGGTTTCACTATGTTGCCCAGAAGTGCAGTGGCATGATCATGGCTCACTGCAGCCTTGACCTCCTGGACTTAGGCAATTCTCTGTCTTAGCCTCCCAAGTAGCTGGGACTGCAAGCATATACTAGTAATACTCTGAAGTCTTTCCCCTGTGTTTTCCTGTAGTAGTTTTATAGTTTTGGTTCTTACATTTAAATTTTTAGTTCATCTTGAGTTGATTTTTGCATATGGCGAGAGATAAGGGATTAGTTTCGTTTTTCTGCATATGATTATCTAATTTTTGTAGCAGCATTTATTGAAGAGGGTGTCCTTTCTTCAGTGTATGTTCTTGAGGTCTTTGTTGAAAATCAATTGGCTGTAAATATGTGGATTTATTTCCGAGTTCTCTATTCTGTTCCATTGGTCTATGTGTCTGTCTTTATACCAATACTATACTGTTTTGGCTACTTTAGCCTTTTATTATATTTTGAAGTCAGGTATTGTGATGTCTCCTGCATTGCTATTTTTACTCAGGATTACTTTGGCTATTCAGGCTGTTTTTTTTGGTTCCATGTAAATTTTAAGATTATTTTTTCTATCTCTATAAAAATGGCATTGGTATTGTGATAGGGATTGCATTGAATCTGTAGATAGCTTTTGGTAGTATGGTCATTTTCACGACATAGGATGTCTTTTCATTTTTTGTGTTCTTTTTAGTTTTTCAGTGTTTTATTGTTTGTAGAGCTCTTTCACGTGCTTGGTTTAATTTATTCTTAGGTATTTTATTTATTTTGTAGCTTTCGTTAAGTAGGATTACCTTTTTGATTTACTTCCCAGCAAGTTTGTTATTAGTGTATAGAAACACTACTGATTTTTGTATGCTCATTTTTTAATCTGCAGTGTTACTGAGTTTATCAGAATTTAGAGTTTGTTGGTGGAATCTTTAGGTTTTTCTAGCTATTATAAGATCATGTTGTCTGCAAAGAAGGGCAGTTTGACTTCTTCTTTTCCAATTTGGATGCTTTTCATTTTTTTCTCTTGCCTGATTATTCTGATTCCAGTACTGCGTTGAATAGGAGTTGTCTTGTTCTATTCCTAGAGGAAAGGCTTCGACTCTTCTCCATTCAGTATGATATTAACTGTGGGTTTGCCATAAATGACCTTTGTTATGTTGAAGTATATTCCTTCTACACCTAGTCAGTTGAGAGTTTTTTTCTTAATCATGAAATAATGTTGAATTTTATTAAATGCTTTTTCTGCATTTGTTGAGGTGATAATATCACATTTGTTTTGTTGAACCATCATTGCATTCCTAGGATAATTCCCACTAGATCATGTTGTATTATCTTTTTGATATGCTGTTGGATTTGGTTTTGCTGGTATTTTGTTGAGGATTTTTATGTTCATGTTCACTAGGAATGTTGGCCTGTAGTTTTCTTTTTTTGTTGTTTCCTTGTCTGGTTTTGGTATCAGAGTAATACTGGCCTTATCGAATCAATTAGGGAGAATTCTCTTCAATTTTTTGGAATAGTTTGAGAACAGTTGGTGTTAGTGCTTCTTTGTAAATTTGATAGAATTAGGCAGTGAAGCCATCAGGGCCTGGACTTTTCTGTTTTGGCAGACTTTTTACTACTGACTCACTTTCATTACTTGTTATTGGTCTTTGCAGGTTTTCTGTTTCTTCCTGATTTAATCTTGGTACGTTGTATGTGTCTGGGAATTTATCCACTTCCTTTAGGTTTTCCAGTTTGTTAGTGTATAGTTGTTTTAATAGTCTCTGATGTCTGTGGGGCATCAGGTATGTGGAGATACTGGGGCAGTTTTGTCCCATGGCAGGATGCAGTCTGGTAGGGGCTGGGCTCAATGTGTGCTGTACTGTAGCTGTTGGGACTTGGGTCTGTGTGGGACCCTTGTGAGCTCTCTTTCTGGAATAATGTCATTGTATGGTCTCTAGGCAGCTCCCTATGTTAGTATGATATGATTTTCTTATTATGAAATCAATATCAGGGTTGAAAGGGACCTACTTCATATGTTCTTAAATTCTCTCTTTTTATCCTTCTGAGGCTCTAAGGATGGGTTTTCTAGCCTAAAGTAGTTGTCACAGCATGTGGGAAGCCCCAGGAATTTTTTGGGCAACAGATTTTGGCAAGAGGAAAGTGAATACAGCCTGAAAATAAAAGGGTGCCAAGATTGACATGAGATTAAAGAGAAAATAGCTAATGATAAAAAATGAACACAATTTTGAAGCTAATAAGTATATCCTACTGACTCTTCATTAATTAAAACATACTCAAGTATATAGTCTGAGGTGTGAGTTCTTACAGATGTATATACTTAAGTAACTACCATTAAATTCAAGATATAGAGCATTTCCATCATATAAAAAAATTTTGCCATTACTTTTTACTCTTAGTCTCTCTCTACCCTAGGCAACTACTGGTTGCTTTCTGTCATATAGATAGGTTACGTATTAATGGAATTATACTATGGATATTCTTTTGTGTCTTTATATGTAAAATGGCATATAGTATTTTCTGCAGTTTGGGCTTTATTGCTGAGTAGTGTGACAGTTTATGAATAAACTACATTCTTTATTTCTCTTTACTTATTGTTAGACATTTAGGTTATTTCCAGTTTTTGGCTATTATAAATAAAGCTGCTATGGACATTTCTGTTCACTTGTCTGTGTGGACATATATGCTTTATGTTTTCTACTTCTCTTGATGCAGAGTTGCTGAGTCAGTATATTTAGCTTCATAAGAAAATACTTAATAGTTTTACAAGCTGGTTGTATCATTTTTTACTTCCATCAGCAATATGTGAGTTCCAGGTAACAACATTTGGAGATGTTATTCTAGCAAGTGGTGTAGTGTTACTTTATTATGTTTTTAATTTGCATCTCTGTTTATTAATAATTTTACATAGATTTCCACATACTTGTTTGCTACTTGTATATCTTATTTTGGGAAAGATTTGTTCAAACTATTGACTTTTTTTGAATGATTGTTTTATTATTGAGTTGTAAGAGGTTTTTATATTTTCTGAATGTAAGTCCTTTGTCAGACAGAGACATTGCAAATGTTTTCTCCCATACCTTTTTTCTTTTATTTTTTAAAGAGATAGGGTCTCGCTCTGTCTTCCATACAGGAGTACAGTGACGTGATCATAACTTACTGTAATCTCAAACTCCTGGACTCAAACAATCCTTCTGCCATAGCCACCTGAGTAGCTGGGACTACAGGCATGCTCCACTGTGCCCAGCTAGTTTTAAACATTTTTGTAGGGGTAGGGTCTTGGTAATGTTACCCAGACTGGTCTTGAACTCTTGACCTTAAGTGATCCTCCTTTCTCAGCCTCCCAAAGTGCTGGGATTACACTCATCCTTTCCTAGACTTTTATTGCCTTTTTGTTTTCTTGCTACTCATATTTCTCAATGAGTAGAAGCTTTAAATTTTTCTGAGGACCTTTAAATGAAAACTTTTTTCTTTTATAGTTTGTGCTTTTGTTTCTTAAGATATTGTTGACGGTTGACAGGCCATGCAATTTTCTCCTAGTTACAGTTTTTTGGTTATAATTTTACATGTAAGCCTGGAATCCAGTTCAATTTAGTTTTTCTGTATAGTCCCTGTGTTGAGATCTATTTCTGTACTCCTATATCTTTGTTTCATTGTTCTCTGTATGTTTCTATGCAGTTTGTTTTGATTACTATAGCTTTATGGTACATGTACCAAGCAAAATACAGTTAGAAGACAGAAACTACACAGTAATTTGAAGAGTGAAAGTTTAATATAAGGGGTCACCATTGGCCAGGTGTGGTGGCTCATACCTGTAATCTTGGGAGGCTGAGGCAGGAGGATTGCTTGAGCCCAGGAATTCAAGACCAGCCTACACAACATAGTGAGACCTCATCTCTACAAAAAATAAAAAAACAAAAAATGAGCCAGTCATGGTGGCATGCTCCTGTAGTCCCAGCTACTTGGGAGGCTGAGGCAGGATGATTACTTGAGTCCAGGAGTTTGAGGCTGTGATGAGCCATGATCTTGCCACTGTATTTCAGTCTGAGCAACAGAGTAAGACCCCTAACTCAGAAAAAAGAAGTTACTATTTCTGCCAATTAGTAGCTAAAAGAGGATGAAGGAAAAAACAATTCTAAAGAATATCCTAGAGCTGAGAGAGATTTACCAAAAAAGGAATAAATTTGGATGGGGATCCAAATCCTTAAAGTTGGGATTCAGACATTACTGGCAAGGATGTGGCAGCTCATCAGAGAACTTCTTCCCTGGGCCAGAACCATTCCACAGTTGGTAAGTCAGCATTGGTGGTGGGCAGAGAACCGCCAGTCAAAAGTGGTAAAAGATTTTGCTAAAGGGTGAGTGCCACAGAGTGTCCTACTTCCATGCTGCTGGCAGGTGGGACAAAAGTACCCTGGAATCAGCAAGAAAAGTATTTTCCCTCTGCAGTGCTACTTCAGAGCCATCTACTGACAAAGCTTATTACACTAGCTGGCAAAGAAAAAATGTTTATAGAATCTATGAAGGCAGTGAAGTGTAGATTAGAAACTCACAGGCAATACATGGATAACTGGCACAGTAAGTCCCGAAATCAGACCATGCAGGTCTTCTTTCAGTCCTTTGCATTTCTGTATACATTTTAGAGTTACCATGCCAGTTTCTACAGTAAAACCTGCTGGGCTTTAGATTGAGATTATTTTGAATCTGTAGATAATTTGGGAACAGTTGACATCCTGATACTATTGAGTCTTCAAATTCATGGACATGATATATCTCTCTATTTATTTAGGTCTTTAGATTCTTTCAGCAGTGTTTTCATGTAGAGGCATTGTACATCTTTTGTTACATTTAAGTACTTTTAAATTACACTTGTAGGCCAGGCACAGTGACTCAGACCTGTAATCCAAACACTTTGGGAGGCCGAGATGAGAGGATTGCTTGAGCCCAGGAATTCAAGAACAACCTAGGCAACACAGCAAGACCTTGTTTATACAAAAAATGAAAAAAAAAATTAGGTGAGCGTGGTGGTGCATACCTGTAGTCCCAGCTACTCGGGAGACTGAGGTGGGAGAATCACCTAAGCCCAGGAGGTTGATGTTGCGATGAGCTGTGATTGTGCCACTGTCTTCCATCCTGGGAGACAGAATGAGACCCTGACTCAAAAAAATTTTTGATTATAAATGAGATTACTTTTTAAACTTCATCTTTCAGTTGTTTGCGGGTAGCTCATAAAATGCTATTTTATTTTTATATGTTAGACTTGTATCCTGTGACTGTTAGGCTTATTTTTTTTTTAGTAGTTTTTGGTTAGATTTCTTTGGATTTTCTACATAGACAATCATATTGCCTGCAAAAAAGACAGTTTTATTTATTTTCAAACTGGGTGTATTATTTTTCTTGGCTTATTGCAGTAACTGGAACATTCAGTACAGCGTTGAATAGAAGTTGCAAGTGTGAACATCTTTGCCTTATTCTCAGTCTGAGGGAAGAAATGTTCAGTCTTTCACTCTTAAATGTGATATCAGTTGGACTTTTGTAGATGCATTTCATCTAGTTAAGGAAGTTCTATTGTCTTTCTAGTTTGCTGTGATTTTTAATTGTGAGTGCTAAAATTTCTCAGATGCTTTTTATACACTTAATGAGATGATTATGTGGCCTTTCTCCCCTTTAAATTGGTGAAATGCAATTGGTGAAATGCAATTGGTGAAATGCATTGATGATTTCAGAATGTTAAACCAATCTCTCATTCCTGGAATAAACTTCACTTGCTATGGCTTATTTTCCTTTTTACATATTGCTTTGTTCAATTTTCTAATGTTTGGTTGGATTTTTCTGTTTATGTTTATAAGGGATGTTGGTCTGCAGTTTTTGTAATGTCTTTGTCTGGTTTGGGGATCAGGGTAACGTGGGCTGCATAAAATGAGTTGAGCACTCTTCCCTTCTCTTTTCTTTCTTTTTTGTTTTGTTTTTTTCCTAGACAAGGGCTTACTCTGTCACCCAGGCATGATTGTAGCTCCCTGCAGCCTAGGCCTTGTAGGCCCAAGGGATGCTTCCACTTCCGCCTTCTGAGTAGCTGGTACTATAAGTGTATGCCACCATACCCTGCTAATTAAAATAAATGTTTTTTTGTAGAAACGGTATCTTGTTATATTGCTCAGGCCGATCTTGAACTCCTGGCCTTAAGCTATTTTCCCACCTTGTCCTCCCAAAGTGCTGGAATTGCAGGCATGAGCCACTGAGCCCTGCCTGGGAAGGTTTTAAATGATGAATTTAATTTCTTCAGTAAGTATGAAGTTATTCAGACTTTCTATACTTTCTGATAGTTTTCATATTGTATCTTTTAATAAATTTGTTTATTTAAATAGTTACATTTATATTCATTACATAATATTTCTTTATTACTCTTTAAATGTCTGTATACTATCAGTGATATCTTCTCTTTTACTTCTCATTGGCAGTTTATTTTTGAATGAGCTTTTTATTGGGTATAAAATTTAGGTTGACAATGTTTTTTTCCCCCATCATTAAAAAAATTCCAGACTGGGTGCAGTAGTTCATGCTTGTAATCCCAGCACTTTGGGAGGCTGAGGGGAAAGGATTGCTTGAGTCCAGGAATTTGAGACCAGCCTAGGCAATGTAGTGAGGCCTTGTCTCTACAAAATATAAAAAAATTAGCAGGTCATGGTGGCATCCACCTGTAGTCTCAGCTACTTGGGAGGCTGAGGTCAAAGGATTGCCTTCACCCAGGAGTTTGAGGCTGTGGCGAGTTGTAATCTTGCCACTGCACTCCAGCCTGGGTGATAAGAGTGAGACTCTAACTCAAAAACAAAAACTAAAATTCCAGTGGCTTCTAGCTTGCATTATTTCTAGTGATAATCAATAGTCATTCTTTGTCTTTTTGCTTGTAATTAATTTCTTATTTTTCCTTTGTAGCTTTTATGATTTTTTTTTTTAACCTAGTGTTAAGCAGTGACTTGATGTGTCTTAGTATGTTTTTTCTTTGCCTATATCTTGGTGTTTGTTGAATTTCTTACACCTGTGAGTTTATGATTTTATCAGTTTGGAAGATTGTAATCATTTTATCAACTTTTTTTTGTCTCTTTCTCTCTTAGTCTTACTGTCTCATAGGTTACTGAGGCTCTTTTTTTTTCTTTTTAAACTCTCTTTTTTTTGGAGTTGGAGTCTCACTCCTTCGCCCAGACTGTAGAGCAGTGGCACGCTGCTGGCCACCGCAGCCTCAACCTGCTGGGCTCTGGCGATCCTTCTGCCTCAGTCTTCCGAGTAGCCGGAACTACAGGTGCGTGCTACCACGCCTGGCTAATTTTTTATTTATTGTAGAGATGAGGTCTTGCCAAGTTGCCTGGGCAGGTCTCGAACCTGCAGGCTCAGGCAATCCACTCGCCTCGGCCTGAGCCACTGAGCCTGACCTTTTTAAAGTCTTTATTTCTCTGTACATCAAGCTGAATAGTTTCTGCTACCCTGTCTTCAAGTTCACTGATAATCTATCTTACAGTGTCTCATCTGCTCTTAAGCCAATCCAGTGATTATTTATAGGATATTGACAATAAAGTCCTTGTCTGCTATTTACATTATGTCTTAATTTTTTAAACTGATTTTTGTCTTACTTTGTTCACATTTCTTGTCTTTTTATATTTAATGATTTTTAAATTAATATTTGACATTTTGATTGTAATATTTAGTACCTGAATTTTTAAAGAAAGCTTTTAATTTTAAAATAATTGTAGATTCTCAGTAGATTGCAAAGAAATGTACAGGGAAGTTTTGGCATCCTTTCTGCAGTCTTCCCCAATGTTAACAACTCATACAACTATAATACAGTATCAAAAACAAAATTGATATTGGTACAGTACATAAGAACTTATTCAGATTTTATCAATTTTACATGTACGTGTATTTGTGTGTCTGTGTGTAGTTCTGTGCAATTTTATCATGTGTGGCCTTGTATAACTATTGTCACAATCTACATACTCAACTGTAGTGTCACCATAGACTCCCTCATGTTATCCCTTTATAGTCACATTCGTCCCCTCCCCCAACCTTAACACTTATCAAATATTAATTGGCTCTTTATCTCCATAGTTACATTATTTCATAAATGTTACATGTATGGTATCATGTAGTGAATATCTTGAGACTGACTTTTTCACTCAACATAATTTTCTTGAGTTTTATACAAGTTGTGTTTCTCAGTTTATGCCTTTCTATTTCTTAATTCAATTATGTGAATGTTCCACAGTTTGAACTGGATTTTTTACAAAGGTATTTCAGTTTTGTTTGCTAGATAGTTAATTAACTTGTGGATCAGTTTGACCCTTTTGAAGCTTGTTTCAAAGCTTTGTTAGGGTAGGTCTAAAATAGCTTTAGTTTAGGACTAGTTTGTTCCTACTTCTAAGGAGTGGCCTTTATTAAATGATAACAAAGTCTCTCTTCTGTGTTTGATTTCTACACCTTGCAAGAACCAGTAGTTTGTCAACTAACTGCTCCTTACTAGTTGTTCTTTGGCCCATCTTTGTGGAGTCTCCGTCTCCCCTTATGCATGCATCCATTTTAGTCTTTGGCCAAAGACTAAAGATGAACTCTTGTACAGATTTCTGGAGTTCTTTCTCATTGTTGCATCTCTTCCTTTCTGTTACTCTGTCCTGCAGAATCCAGATGCCTCCCCTCTCTGCAACTTAGTGAGACTGTTGTGCTGTCCTTAAGTCTGTCTTAAGAAAGTTCCTCAAGGCAGAAAGCTGGAACAGTCTTAGGACTCGTCTTTTCTGTTTTCATATATCGCAACCCTTCACTGCTGTTGTTTATTTCATATACTTAACTGAAAAACTTTATTTTTAAGGTAGGAAGGCAAGTCTAGTAATGGTTTCTCTACCATAGTTGGCAACAAAACTTTCTGTTTATTTCTAATTCGTTTGTTTGCAAGTTAAAATGGATTCGTCTCAAGAGCAGTATTTTTTGTTGTATTTTAAGATGTTGTTTTTTATTTACATTTTATTTTTTTGAATAAGAAATATGCTCATATATTTTAAAATTTACAAATGGAACAGAAGGATATGCATTAATATCTCCTTCCTTTCTTTGCTTCCCAGTTACTTGTTTTTCATTCTTGGGGAGGACCATTGTCATTAATTTGTTTACTGTCAAGAGATTTGAGGCATATTCTGATAATGTATATCTCACACAGAAATTTTCTGCACCAAAATGTGGAGATATATATTATTTATATATAAAAATATATATAAATATATATATTTTTTCTCTCCTATATCCTTGTTTTAAAGAAATTGTAGCATACCTTATTCCCTTTCTTGTACCTTTTTCTCTTGTTTTTTAACTTAACATAACTTAGAGATCTGTGTTTTGATTACATATAAATATTTTATATTCATTTTTTAGCTTTGTAGTATACATTTTTATGGATATACCATAATTACCATCATGTACCATAAATAAATTAACTAGTTTCATTATTTGAATCATTTGCTATTCCAAAAGTGCTAAGGTAAATAATCTTTCTGGGATGTTTTCCAACACCAGTAGTTAATTCTCTGTTTCTCCAGACACCAACTGAGTGTTCAGCAATTCAATTTTGACAGTGAATATCTGAAGTTAGCACTGACTGTACAACTCAATGGCTCAGTTCTACAAGACTGTGCGTTCCTGCCCCTTTTCAGACACTGATTGCAAATTTTGGACTGTCTGTATTTCTGACCGAACGTCTATAAATTGGGGGTTCCCATGACCTCCTCCTAAGGTTAGATAATTTGATGAAATGGCTCATAAAACTCAGGAAAATAGTTTACTTACTATTGGCATAGGTATATGGGAATGGACACGGTGCTTTCATGCCCTCTTTGGGCACACCACCATCTCAGCACCTCAGTGTGTTCAGCAACCTGGAAGCTTAACAAATCTCATTGTTTAAGAGTTGTTATACTTCTTAATCTTTAGTATCTCTCACCCACCCCACTTCCCCCTTTCTGAAGGTCAGTGGCTGGTACTGAAATTCCAACTCTCAAATTACTTGTTCTTTCTGGTGATCAGCCCCATTCCAAGGCTGTTTAGGGGCCCCACCCTAAGTCACTTGATTAGCATAAACTGTGTTGTGGGTGAAACAGACACATTATGAGTAGGAGTGAAGACACACCTATCACTCAGGATATTTCAAGGGCCTAGGACCTCTGTGACAGAACTGGAGACAAAGACCAATTAGGCTGGCCCTCTGTGCCCGTGGGTTCTGTGTTGTGGATTGACCTAACCTTGGATTAAAAGTATTTGGAAAAAAATTTGCATGGTTTTGCCTATGCTGAACATGTACAGACTTTTTTCCTTGTCATTATTCTTTAAACAATATAGTGTAACAACTGTATAGCATTCACATTATATTAGGTATTATAAGCAATCTAGAGATGAATTAAATATATAGGAGGATGCGCATGGGTTCTATACAACTACTACACCATTTTATATGAGGGACTTGAGCATTTGTGAATTTTGTTACCCTGGGGGGAATTTTGGTATGGGAGTCCTGTAATCTACTCTGCACACATACTGAGGGATAACTTTATATTTCTTATTATACCACATGCTTGTAATATGGAAGTAATTTCACTCATGCGCAAGTATGCATAAGATAAATTTCTAGAAGTAGAATTCCTATATCAAATAGTGTGTACATTTGTAATTTTGTTGTTTTTACCACCATAGAGATTGTATCAATTTATTCATGTTACAAATGTGTACAGTGACCATATGCTTTCCCATACCTCTCAGTGTGTCACAAATTTATATCAAGTGTTTTAAAGAACATGGTTCTTACAGTACTCTTCAAAACATATATTTGTTTAAAAAAAGGAACATGAAGCTTCTGTTATATTTGTCATAAAAAACATTGAGTAGAAAGTCCATTATGTGTAGACTTCTATAGCAATTATGAAAGACTTATAAAAGTCTCTGATATACTTTTAAGAGTTTAGTAATGATAGGTAACTTGTTGCCATTTATTGTGTATCTCTGTGTGCCAGGCAGTGTGTTAATGACTTTACATACATAATCTCTACTCCTTAAAATAATTCTGCAAGATGGATATAATTACCTTAATTTCATAAATAGAATTCCTGAGTTAGTAAATTTTAGGTTTAAGATTTGATTCCAAACTCTGTTTCTTGTCATATCATCAGTTAATTTTGCTTTAGTATTTTGTTTTTTCCCTCTCCCTTGTTAGCTGTTCTCCTGGTCTTTTGGGGTTCCCAAATTGAAATGAGGAAGGTTTGCATATAATTTGGAACTTAGGGAAAAATAAAGGAGTTGAAAGGTTTTGTGTGTGTCTGTGTGTCTGTGTCTGTCAAAAAAAAAAAAAAAGCATACCCACATGCCTTTCTTAGAAGAGATATAGATTTCTAATATAGATGCCACTTTCCTATGTCTTTTCTTGACTTGTGAAAAGTAGAGGAAAATGGCACAACTGCGGAATTACTAGAGAAGAAAGACAGGTAATTATGAATATTAGTAATTGGGTCAGGAAACGTGTTTTTATCGCCAAGTAACTTAGTACTGTTTGAATGATCTTATTTTACCGTGTAGGAACCAGCTTGTAAGTATTTATTTTTAATATCAGTTATTGATTATATAATTTAGGGTCATACCACAACTACTAGGTGAACTTTTATAGCAGATTTTTTGTAAGGAAATTTTGGTCACTGTATTTCCCAAATAGGCAAATTGTATGACACAGTCCACATTTTGCAGACTTTTTTAAAAATAAAAAATAATTGTTTAAAACTTGGACCCTTTACATTTCAGTTTTTTCTCCTTCCCATCTCATTTTACAGACATTTCAACCTACGAATGAAGAGGGACACATCCCTTTTCAGTGACGAATTTAAAGTAGAAACATCAAATAATGTACTTGATTATGATACCTCTCATATTTACACTGGACATATTTATGGTAAGTTGAACCTTAACAGTACCTTTTCTTTAATTTTTTTTCACACAAAGAAATATATATTTTGAAGTGTAAGCATATATTTCAGAAAAGGTGGTAAAAGATCAGAGGAGATTGAATTAATCATGAAGGGGAATGGTCTTAGAAAAAATGATGCAATCTTTGGACCTGTCTTTACATATATGTTTAATAGTGAATTATATGCTGTCTGGCTTCTGAATGGTATAACATTTTGATTTTTTCAGTACCTTCAAACAGATTTTTCAAAAAATTTTAATAACTTCTATAATTTTCTGATTTTCCAAGCAAGAAATTAACAGTAACTTTGCTGTTTTTTAAGGAAACAGGAAAAATCTAAAAGGAAATTGTGAAGATAATCTTAACTGTCAAAAATAATATGAGAAAGTCATTCATAGGAAAATCCTCCCAGGGCCTTCCTTTCTCAGAATCTATTTGCTTTTGTTCACAATTCTAACAAATTTCTCTTACTGGTGTATTGGAGGACATAGGTGGTGCCACTTAATCCAATAAAAAGTTATATCCACCAGTGGTGTGGGAAGAACAGAACACTTATAGAAGACATAAAACCAGCTGAAAACTTTAGTCTTCTAGGGGTATTGGAGAGGGGCAAAATTTCATTGTGTTATAACTGTACATTCATAAATGCTCAAGATTCTCAGTTATGACAAAGTTTTGAAATTTCATTTCTGCATATTAGATTTCTACTGAAATGTATATCATAACATAATGAAAAGTTAAGTGTTAAAGAAATGTTTCTTATTTTTTTATTGTGCCAGATAAATGAGACATTTATTTTATTTTATTTTATTTTTATTTTTATTTTATATAGAGAGGGTCTTGCTATGTTGCCTAGGCTGGTCTCTAACTCCTGGGCTCAAGCAATCCTCTTTCCTTGGTCTTCTAAAGTGCTGGGATTATAGGTGTGAGTCACCATGCCCAGCATAAGTGAGGACTTTCTAGACTTAAAATTTCTCACTTGTAGACTAAACCTAATTATTTAATTCTTTTAGCTTTTTGCACTCTTATAATTCTGGGTAACCAAAGCAAAATATTTATCCACCAGTCTCGATTTTTAATGTCAGATTATAGTGTTCTAATTTTTTAAAAATCATTTTCTTGCTCAATAAATAATTTAGTGGTCTCTGCCCTTTTTTGCTAAGTAGTGTCCAAGAAAAATAAAGACTGTGTCTTGGGCTCTTCTCTTCAGTTTATGATTAATTCAAAGCCAACTAATTACTATTATTGTACAACTCAGAAATTTTTATTTTAATGAGAGAATTTTAATGGGTAAATTTAAGGTTCTAAAGCCCTCTCCTTCTGCTTCCCACCCTTCATGTCATTTTCTTTGTTGTTATTATATTAAGAATCAAAAGTATTCTTTTTTCCTTTCATTAGAGAAGTATGAAAGTGATAATATTATAGATCTTTGTCTAATAGCTTCAAAAGGATTGTTCGTATACTTTTATTCAAATTACTTCTGAAGTATTAGACACTTTCTTATTTAAAACTATATTTATACAGTCTAAATGTAGCATGAAAGCCAAAAGACTCGTGGACAATATACCAGGTGGGAAAGGAGCTTTTTTTTCTTACAGTAATTAAAGAAAACTTTCAAAAGATACTTTGGAATCTTTATGCGGAAAGTGTGTATTTTATCAGTGGGTCTGCTTGCTTCATCTAAGTTTAAGTTAATTTAACAATTACTTATTGGTGACTACTACATGCATACTAGGAAAATGATTAACAAGACAGATGCTCTATTTTTCATTTTTGTTAGTAATTACGTATGTTTTAACTAAAACTTGTTGCTGTTCACATCTCAAATCGCTGGATACAGTTTATGTGAAAATTAATTTCCATGGTAATTTTGTTTTCAAGATTAAAATTTTTAAAGGAAAATGAATTTAACATTCATGTGCAAATCACATATTCAAGAATTTGTTGCTTTCATTAATAGGTGAAGAAGGAAGTTTTAGCCATGGGTCTGTTATTGATGGAAGATTTGAAGGATTCATCCAGACTCGTGGTGGTACATTTTATGTTGAGCCAGCAGAAAGATATATTAAAGACCGAACTCTGCCATTTCACTCTGTCATTTATCATGAAGATGATATTAGTAAGTACCTGAATTTTACCAAGTAGCCTTTTGCAACAGGCTTGTGAATAGTTAAAACTATGTGGAGACAAATGAAGTCTGAGCTGTTTTCTTTACTAAGCAAATCAGACTAGAAAATAGTTTTCACTAGAAAGTTGATATGTGTTGTAAGGCAATTTCCTTGTCAATCCATGCCAGTCCTGTTTTGTTGATATGATACAACTAATTCTATTTGAACTATGAGTAAACCATATCTGACTAACTGGAAAGCCTATATTTTGACATCAGTCTGTCTGTTCAGTGCTACTGCCTTTCTATGTGGCCTACTGACGGTAGAACAGCATCATTATGTAAATTTCAGTGTCCATATTTGTGTAGTGTTTAAGGAATATTTTTGTAATTTTCAAATCCTTTGAATTTTCCCTCTTGAAATCTTAAAGTAGTGACTTGACCTCAAGGGTTTGGGCTTACTGTGGGTTTTGTCCTCTAACATCATCTTTATATGATGGTAATTTGTTGGGAGAGTTCTTTTTCTGTGGTTGAGGAGTAGAAAATGTATTAAGACTTCACCATTTAATTCTGTTGCCAGTATATTCATAGTTATCCAGTCATTGGGAAAACTTCATTGAAATACCACAGAAATGCATTCCTCTAATTTACTCAGACTCTTGAGTACTCATATATTTTTTTCTGACTGTAATTAGACTAGTCTCTCAGTTTTTGTCTACTTTCCTAGCTTGGCAGCTTCCTCCTAGACTTATTTTCCTTTTTACAGACAGAAATTTATTGTCAATAATTTCATTCTCATCCCTGGTAATATACTAATGAGTTTTAACCATTTTGGCTTTTGGCTTCATCAGCTCTGACCGTTTTTGTGCTTCACTCTGTCCAATTGCTTGTTATCCCTGCTGCTGGATTGCTATGAAAACTAGCATAAGTTTTCTAGGTAGGATGCATTTATGATTTTAGCTACTTGCCTGTATTTTCACTCATCCTTATTTGATTCCTTTTCCAGTTTCACTTCCTTGTATTTCAAGCTCTATGTTTCTCTTCAAGCTCCAAACTACATTCCTTTATAAGTCGGAATATGCGTTCCTTTGCCTTCCTTTCTGCTGACAGAATTTTTATCTACCCTGCTTTGTGTCTTGCTTTGTAATTTCTCAGTAATTTATCCTTTTTTGCAGATTGCCCTTCCCTATCAGGGTATGAAGTTCTCCAAATACAGTTTCTGTTTCTCTTACTCCTTTAATATTCCAAGTATAATTTATCTGTTCAGCAGATTCCTCATAAATACTTAATGAAATCTTGGCTTATTTTTCTAGAATATTTTCTCAAAATCAAAGAAGACCTTTTGGGGAAGGAAGGAGAGGGAAAGAGTAATTTGCCAGATTATCTTTTCCTTTCTGTCATATTATAATCATACTTTCTCCTTTGCTTTACACTTCCCATCAGTGCCCTCTATCGTATTTTTTCTGCTCGGTATGATTTCTATTATTGTGCCTTTTCTCTCTTGTTTTCCTTCTTTTGTTATCTACTGTTCTTTTTTTCCCCCACTTTTATTTCATTCTTGTAATATAATTGTATTTTTCCCATGTTACATCTTACAATATTTAAAAGTTCTTCCAAAAATCTTAATTTATGTCAACCTTTTTTTTCCCCCAAAGATGATAAGTTAGCTTGGAGGATCCAGTGATATTAGATGTGACTTAGTTTTCGATTCTTTTTGGCATTTAACTTTACCATTGAATTTGGCTCTTACATTATACTTGTTTAAGTACATATGATACTCATGTAAGGAAGCATTTTTTAATGTTCTTTTTATTATTAAATATCAATAGTGATATTAGAACTTTAGTAATATTTAAAGTGATTTTGTTTATATCTTCTCAGGTAATTGGAAATGTAGTGGGAACATGGGAGGGAATTCTCTTAAGCAGAGTTTGTAATGTTAATGTTTAGACAGTTGCTTTTGAAACTATTTGAAAATCTGTCAAATGAATCATGGTTTACTGTATTCTAGATTCTAGACCAGGGTTAGCATACTTTCTGTAAAGGAACAGATAGTGAATATTTTTTGACCTTGAGGGCCCTATTAGTTTTGTTCTAGCCACTCAGTTCTGCCATTGTCACACAAAAACAGCCATAGTCACACAAAATCCAGCCATTTTGGATCCCTCCGAAAAAACCTGGAATTGTCTTTTGGAGGGTAGGCCCCTTGTAGTATACTTGGAATTTGTTCCTCCAGATCAAATGGTCAACAAAAGATTTTATCTGGAAGTTTTGAGAAGGTTGTGATACGATTTGCAGAAGACATGTCCCAAGTTGTAGCAAACAGGTGACTGGTTTTTCCATCATGATAATGCATCTGCCCACACCATGTTTAGTGTTCACTTTTTTACTAAAAAATGACATGATCCCAGTGCCCCACCCTCCCTGTTCAATGCATCTCACCTCAAGTGTCTTTTTTTTTTGTTTCCCTGGATGAAAAAGTCCTCAAAGGGAAACTTTTTGCTGATGTGGAAGAGGTGAAACAAACAAACAAAAAAAACACCAGAAGCATTAATAGACATCAAAATTGACAAGTTCAAAAACTGTTTTGAGCCATAGAAGAAGTGTTTTTGATAGGTGTATTGCATCAAATGGAGAGTACTTTAAAGGTGACTGAAGTTTAAACATGTAAGAATAAATGCACAATTTTATGTAAATAAATACCTTTTTTGGGGGGGTCCTCCATAAATGAGAGGCTGGGTGGGGTGTCTCTCTCCTGTAATCCTAGCACTTGGAGAGGCTAAGGCAGTAGGTTCACTTGAGGCCAGTAGTGCGAGAACACCTAGGCAACATGGCAAGACCCTATCTCTACAAAAAAAATAAGTGTTTTTCTTATTTTATGGTGGCACATACCTATAGTCCCAGCTACTTGGGAGACAGAGGCGAGAGGATCACATGAGTCCGGGAGGTCAGGTTACAGTGAGCCATGATTGCGCCACTGCACACCAGCCTGGATGACGGAATGAGACCCTGTCTCAGAGATAGAGAAAAAAAAAAAGACATAGATAAATGAACATGGCTGTTTTCAGTAAAGCATTATAGATACTTAAGTTTGAATTTTATATAATTTTCATATGACACAAAATACCATTAGATTTTTTTAAAAAGCATTTAAAAATGTAAAAACCATCCTTAGTTTACACGCCAAACAAAAATAGTGGCGGGACTCATTTCCTGCAAACTGTAGCGTATGTACTTCTATTCTAGAGGATGGATAGATACATTTACTTTTTTTTTTTGAATCAGAGTCTCACTCTGTTGCCCAGGCTAGAATGCAGTGGCCCACTCACTGCAACCTCGACCTCCTAGACTCAGGTGATCCTTCTTCCTCCGCCTCCTTAGTAGCTGGGACAACAGGTGTGTGCCATCATGTTTGGCTAAATTAAAAATTTTCAAAAAAATTTAAAAAGCTTTTTTATTGAAAAATTTCAAGAAATTTTTTGTCTTGCTGTATTGCCTGTGGTGGTCTCAAACTCCTGGGGTCAAGTGATCCTCCCGTCTCAGCCTCCCAAAGTGCTAAGATTACAGGCATAAGCCACCTTGCCCAGCCAATGAATTTACTTTTAATTGGCCCTTTAAGCTGTCTGTGCAGAATATCAAAGTAGTTCAGTAAAAGTAATTACTGTGGCCTACTATGTACCTGGCACTATATGATGTTCTTTACTTGCATTGTTTAATTAATAATTCTCACAATAACCTTATGAGATATAGGCATACATATTATCTCCACTTTACACATGAGGAAACTAAGACTTAGAAAACTTAAGTCACCTGATTGTGGACTGTGCATTCTTTACCTTGTGCTCTTCTGGAAGAAGACGCTGTGTATTCTCACTGCCTTTGTTTCAAGAACTTTTGAGTCTTTTCTGAAATGTGTAAGCCTTCCATACATATGTATCTATTGCTGTTTTTAGCGAAATCCATTAAAGAATGTCCTTTAATGTATATTATTATTTTCATATAATTTTTTAGGTGTAATAATTTATTTTCACAGCTAAAGTGCTGCATGCTTATTAATATCACGGTGTATATGCTTAAGTGAATTTGGTATCCCTGTATGTGTTATCTTTATTAGAAGCAAGTAATAGGAGAGGCACACCAACATTGGATATGGGATTCTGGTAGAATTCGACTGCCCTCTTCTTAGCACTGTTTTGGCAACTGTTGGCATAAATGTATAAAGCTACTGTGGAAAATAATATTGCTATTCTTGAGAACCTTGGGGAATGACTTCTGAGACTGAACCAGAACACAGATAGTTTTCAGTGAAAATATTTAATAACTTCTCTAGATGCTTTGATACCAAGTTAGATGTGATAGTGATAACTATGTATAGTTATCAGCTTAAAAATTCACACTTGTTCAGTTCTGTACTTAGGTAGTAAAAACATGCCTAGGAATTAGAAGTGTGAACAGTTATGACAAGGTAAGAATACCACTTAATTCTTTCACCCTTAGCACAGTTTATTTTAACAAAACTGGGAAAAACACTGTTTCATAAACTGTAATAGTAATCTTATTAACATGCACAGGTTTAGGAGTATCTGAATATGATCACTTGGAATTATTATGTGTAATAATCCTTTTGCACCCTTTTTGTTTATTACCTACCCAGGAGGCAAAGGTCTAAGTAATTTTTCCATGCCATACTTCTGTAGAAACACTTAACCTATGTCTTTAAAAAATACTTTAAGTAAATATGTAAAGTTGCCATGTGAGTATATTTGGCTTTATTCTTTTAATTTCAAATTTACTGTTTATTTTCCTGTATGTGGTATAGGAAAACCCAGAGAGCTTGCATTTGCCTGTGCCTCATAGTAGTAGGCCACCCTTAATTTCAGTATGTGTGTTAGCCAAAGCTATACTTTCTCTTCTTTCTCTTGTGCTTCAATAAGAAGGTTTCTTATTTCTTGTTCTGAAAAATTGAGATTGCTAAATTTCATTTTACCATTTCAGGGTGAAGGCCTTATTATTTATGTAGAAGCCTCCTCATTTATGGAAACTTTAGGATATTGCTTTTAGCTTTAAAAAAGTCAATTAGTTCCATATTGTGTTTTTGAAACTGTTGCCACAAATTAGTTTTGTCACAATTGCTAAGGCTAACAGCTCTTTTTATGTCACTTTTAGTGGGAGGGAAGGACAAAAGGAAGGAAGAAAAGAGGGAAGGATTCAATATTGATAAATATTGGTGATAGCTAACGTTCATATCTGATATTATCAGATAATGTCATTCGCAAATAACTGGAAATTCTGAAGACTGCCTTTAAAAATGTTCTGGCCATACTTAAGTCCAATCTAGAGCTTGGAAATCTGCTTGTGCATTTTAAGTTGTGACAGCTTTGGTATACAATTGGAAAAGTTGAGGGCTCTGATTATATGACTTCAGAACTCCCACAGTGTATACAAGACTATTGGTTAATTTCTCTACTGCATGTTTTAATTTACATGCTTTACTTAGCATTGATCTTAAATACTGAACTTATTTAAGCACAATGACAGTATTTGAAATAATTATAAAAATTTAGAGGTATAGTTGACTTTGTTCTTTTTCTGAGTTAATCTTTAGTGAAATATAAAGTAATTTTTCTAAACAACAAAAGCAGAAAAGTTGAAAAGGCCATGAAATATTGCAGTTATCTTTGAAATAATATTTACTTAGAAATATATGATATTAAATTGTAAACTTTTAAAGAATTAGATAACAGGAGACAGTGAGGGGCTTAATTCTATTTGGCAGAATTTGGAGAAAATATGCCTAACCCTTTTATATTAGGTAGTTAGAAACTTTATTTTATTTATATAAATGAATGAAAGTTGAGAATATTTTAAATCAAGGCCTTTTCTGAGTGATTGTCATATATGTATGCATGTAAATGTGTATAGTCATGTGTGTTTTTATCTTAAAATATAAATATAAAAATATTTCAGCTACAATGAAATATAATGAGTCATTTCAGAAATATAAGATCATTTTATTTTTAATAAAAAACTATATTTACTTTGAAGTAAATGTTAACAAAACAAGTGTAACTTTTTTCAATTACAGTAGTATTCAGATAAAAGAACAATTATTTTTTGTAAGCTGCATCAGAGAAAAATGAAAAAACTACCATTCCCATATGTAATTAATTTGTGCTCTGCATCAATAAGAAACTGCTTTAGATTTCCATGCCAATGTACAACCTCCATACTATACCAGGCAAGGTTAGAGGCTTTGAAAATACCACCAGGTCAGGGCTATATCTAAAGACATATTAGGTAGCATGTTAACTATATAAAAAAAGACACTGTTCTGTTTAAAAACAAATCTTAAACATCCTTACATTTCAGCTTTTTTCTTTAAAGGAGTGATTTATATATAAAAGGGTTAAATAACTTTATAGAGAAGGGAAAAACTGCACTAGAATCAACTTATTCATCACCGTCATCTTCCTCTTTATCTTCCTCATCGTCATCCTTTTTTTCTCGCCTTTTTCAGCCTTGATGATTCCTTTTTTTGCTGCCTCAGACTTTCCTTTAGCTTGGTATGCAGCAAACTCCTTTTTGTATTTTTTCTTTAGCTTAGCAACCATCTTTTCATAAGACTGGGTGCTTGTCATCTACAGCAGTGTTATTCCACATCTCTCCCAGTTTCTTTAAAACATCACCAATGAAAAGGCCAGGATGTTCTCCTTTGTTTTTTGAGTGATACTCAGGATAAGAAAAAGGCTGAAGGCGGCCTCTTGGGTGCATTGGGATCCTTGAACATCTCTGTTTCCCATTTAGAAGGGACATAGGTTTTCATTTCTCTTTCATATCCAGCCTTGTTTCCCTTTGCTGTGTCTTCAAATTTCCTTTCTCTTTAGCAGACAGTCTTCCACCTCTCTGAGCACTTCTTAGAAAGTTCTGAGAAGCTGACTAAAAAAATATCTGAGTGCTGCTTCTTGTGCTTCTTTTGGCAAGTTTACGCAAAGAATGCATGTGATGACATTTTGCCTCTCAGCTTCTTAGGCTTTCCTTTATCCGTGTTTGTTTTTCTTCAGTGAGGCACAGAGTTCACCCAGTGAGGCAGAGTTGCCCAGGGCCCATTTGGCTCTCATTTGCAGTGGCTGTCAGAAGTATATGATTATGTAAAAATAAGAAAACTTTTATGTTGTAAAACAACGTTGAAGCTTTTCCTAACAAGTAAAATTATATTTGAAATTTTTGTTTTTTTCCTTTAAGAACTATCCCCTCTTGATTTTCTTCTGCAGTGTTGGAAATATTTTACAAAGAGATTGAATAAGCAATTCCATACTTTTGGTATTGCAAAAGGCATTAGAATTCAACACCCTAAGTTTAAAGACAGCAGACCAAAGCCTAGAGAATTTTAAAACTTGTGCAATATGTTTTCGTGACAAGGATTCATGTTTGTTGGCTTCCATCCTCTCCAGTGCTTTCTTCTGTTATATTCTAAATTAAATTCTAAATTAGGAGAGAAAAGCTCAAAGGCAAAGGACCTAATGACAATAGAGACAATTACAGTGAAGATTATAAAAGAAGTTAGGAGAAAGATAAGGCTTCTTCATTTTTGGTATCATTATTGATTTTGCAGAAAGTTTGCCATATTCACTAATGAAAAATGGAGCAAGTTTCTATTTTGGGTTCAACTTTTATGAATGGTAAATTATAGAAAAACTAGAAGCAATAGCATGTGGAGTATGTGTATAAGTGTATACTAAGGATAAGTGGAGCTAAAACTCAACCTTTCACAACTATTATAGCATAATTCAAAGATTGATTTCTGGCCCCTGCATTGTAAGGTCTGATTTACTATAAAAATGTTAAACTTTGTTTGTGGTTTATAAATTTGTAGATTAGATAATCTCCATAATAATTTGACTGTCTTATATTTGAACATTAGTCTAGGAACTCATAATTTGGATTTTATTAGTTTTAGCTACTAGAGTCTTAGAATCATGGGTTTAAAGGCAGCCTTGTAGATCAACTAATTGAAGCTGTTTCAGAGTTTAATTCATTTGCTCAAGATCATGCAAGTTAGTGGTAAACATGGTAGGGAGAAAGCATGAGAGTTAGTGTGTGAGAGAACTGAGTGAGGCATGGCATATGTATGAGCAAGGAGATAGAATTAAAATCAACATGATGCATTGAATAGTTTTGTAGCCTTATACAGGTAACTTAGTTTTTCTGGGTCTCATTTTCTTCAGGTATAAAATGAGAGTGTTAGACCACAGCACTAATATTTCTTATCTCTTCTAAAAGTTAGTAGTTCTAAACTGCTTTTCCTTTAAAGGTAGAAATAGTTTTGTTTGTGCTAATTACCAAATGACTATATAAAATACCTGTTCTTATATGTAAATTAAGTAGAAGATGAAATGTATTTGCTACCATTAACGTTTTTGACTCGCCCCTCAGATCTCACATAACATTTTAAATTTCAATAAATATAGGTCTACATTTTTCCTTTAAATGGCCTTATAATGGGCCATTGTTTTATTAATGAATATATTATTTACCAGCCCACCAATTAATGGGCATATAGATTATTTTCTATTTTACTGTTAAAAATTGTTGCAGTTAACATTATTGTGTATATTTTTCCTCTCAACGTTTGTATGATTATTTCCTTAAAATTAATATTCTAGATAGAAGTAGTATTGTCAGACATTTAAATTTTGACATATATTGCCAGGTTACTCTCTGAGAAGGTTATACAAGTTTATGCTCTTATACCTATTTTAGTATTGATTTAATAATGTCTTAATATACAGTCTATAGAGATATCTTCTCAATTGCTTCACAAAAATATTACAATTTTTTTTTTTTTTTTTTTTGAGTTGGCTGGAGTGCAGTGGCATGCTCACAGCCACCTCAGTGCTGACTTGCTGGGCTCAGGCAATTCTTCTGCCTCAGCCTTCCAAGTAACCAAAACTACAGGCGCATGTTACCATAACCAGCTAATTTTTTTTTTTTTTGGTTTATTGTAGAGATGAAGTCTCGCCAAGTTGCCCAGGCTGTTCTTGAACCCGTGGGCTCTGGCAATCCACTCACCTCAGCCTCCCGGAGCACTGGGATTACAGACTTGACCCACTGTTCCTGGACACGATTTTTTTAAAATACAGGATTTAGTGAAGGTTTGCACATTGTGTTTGGTTGTTCCATCTCTCTAGTTTGTATTACTTTTTTAACAGCTTGAGAAAACATTGATATACAATAAACTGCTCATATGTAAAGTGTATAATTTGATAATTTTGACATGGTTACATCTATGAAACTATTACAACAATCAAGATAGTGAACATATCTATCACCCCCCAAAAGCTACCTTTTTTTCAGTGTAATTCTTATTTCCTTCCCACTCCCCTTTTTTTAGGCACTAATAGGTAGATTAGTTTGCATTTTCTAAAATGTTTTGTGAATGTAATTATACATTATGTATTCTTTAAGAAAATCTGACTTTAACTCAGCATAATATTTTGAGATTCATTCATGTCATATGTGTTAAAAATTCATTTCTTTTTGTTGATGAGTAGTAGTAGTCCATTGTATGGCTACCATAATTTGTTTATATATTTGCCTGTTGGTGGACATTGGGACATATCTAATTGGGCATCCCATTAACTTCTAAATTTTATTTAGTAGATATTGACCGGCACTTTGTTTTGTTTGATTTGGTTTTGTAGAGATGGAGTCTTACTATGTTGTCCAGGCTGGCCTTGCACCTGGTTTCTAGCAATCCTCCTGCCTTAGCTTCTTAAAGTGCCGGAATTACAGGTGTGAGCCACCATGCCTGGCTCAGTAATGGTCACTTTAATTCAGTGTGTTACAAGTTTCCATTCCAAGTTACAAGTTGTACATGTTTAATGACTGGCTAATTAACATTATTTGAGAACTTAATCTATACATGTCATTTTTAGATACTATTGATACAGTGATGAATAGGCAAAAGTTCTGTCCTTATATACTTTAGAGTCTAATAATTCTGTGTGTAATTGATCAGAACAATAAAGCAACATTTCTCCTATTGACCTAACTCTCATAATCCTGTGGTGCCAACACTAACCTTTTCTTTCTAACAACCATAGGTAAGGAGTGACATGCCTAATCTTGCTCATCTTTGTTTCCTGACAGATAGTGTTGTAAGTGCATGTGGAAAGAAGGACCACCTTAAGCTTCTTAGGCTTCTTCCTAGGGACAGTCACACTGTGCTTTTCTTCTAATGATCCTTCTCCTTCCCAAAACAAATTAGACATGGGATTAAGAAGGGATACTGGGGAGAAAGGTACTCTTATCCACTGTAATTAGAAGGGTAGGTACATTTGGAGTCCTTCCCTCTCTCCAAACTCTTCGGCTTTATTTCTTTTACTCTCCATCGGTGGAGAGTAATCTTTGTTGATCTTGGCAACTTTGGGAATAAATGGTAATTTTCATGGGCAAGGACCCCACCCCACTATACTCTAGATTTTAACAAATCAATTTTTATGCATACTAATATTATTATGTGAGGTGTTATAGAACTATGTTTTGGGGTAAAATATTTTTATTCCCTTCAGAGTCTGCTGTCTGTCACGTGATGCTATACTAGAGTCAGGTTGGAATTTGGTATCTTATTGCCACCAAGAGTCTGTTTTGTCAGTCTTACGATCTCTATTTTAATATTGATGCTTGTCAGTTATTACTAAAATCCAAAAGATAGATCGTGTAACAAGGCATGTTCAACTTCCTCTCATGGCCGGAAATTCAGTTTTTTAGGTTTCTCTGGGGGTCTCCTTGGCCCATGGGGGGCCGTTCAGTTGGTTATAGAAGCATATGATTTTATTTTTGGTTTATAGAAGCTACTCTGTTTAAGTTTAATTGATATAAAAGTTGGATTTTTAAAATTAGATTTGCTGATTCATGACATGTTATTGAAGGGTAATACACCCAGTTTTGAGTCATCTCACAACCAAGGCCTTGGATCTTGAAGTCAAGTTCCTGACCTGCTAGTTACATAGAGGGGCGGGATACCCTGCTGCTACTGGTGAGGATGCAAGGAGTAGGTGTTTTATGCCTGGTTCTGTTGGGCATAGAATCTGAACTATAAATATTCCCCCTCAGTGGAGTAGGTGATTGAGAGTTAACTAGAGCTATTTCCTGCTTGAAGTGGTATTATAATATATGTATTATTTATATTTGTGTCTTCTGCAACAAAACAAAAGCAAGAGGTTGGCTTGCAGAGGAACTGGAAGAAAGGCAGTAGATCTAAAACTGATCTTTGTTTTAAATTGCCTGAATAATCTACACCCATGACTCATTCTTTGTGAAAGAATATGCTGTTTGGCCTTTTCAGGGGAACTATAGTGCATCCTATGATTTAGCATCTCAATAAGGGCTTATTCAGTAGTTGAACAAAGGCTTTTTCTAGAAATGAGAATTATATTGTCGGTAATTTTAGAGAGAAAATGTCATTGTCCATATTTATAGTTAATGTGTTGACCAGGGAAAATGGGCTCTTTTAGAAATTTTGAAAGTATATGGGAAAAATTTTATGCTTGACTGCCTTTTTTTTCTGCTGGGAGAGTCTTGTGCTGACAGAATTTGAAACATATAAATTCTGTTTGTTATTTTGGAAATTTTTTAATTCTAAATTTCAAGCTTTCTAAAGCAGTTTATATCATTAATTTGTGATATACAAAATACAATTTACAAAGAAAACACTCTGATTCTTGTCAGATACTCTAACTCTTGATGTTTCCAGTGTTTTAATTGACAGTGTACTAAATAAATATTATTTTATGGTTTTTTTCATTCCACTATATATTAATAACCAATAGTAAGAGAGTTTCAATGTTTTGACAAAAGATCTTAAAGGTCATGGAACAATTGTGATTCCCCCCCCCCCCCATGATTATTAAGATTGGGTTGCATAGTTTCAGCTTCCATGGTCAGTTTTATGACTGGCCTATACTGCTGTGCCAAAGCAAGAACTGCTTGGTGCTAACTAGGTGAACAAGAATGAGAATGAACTCTGGAAATACAGTGTAATTTCCAGATGACATTAAGGAACTGCTTGGTGCTACAGATCATGACTTTTGAGTGAGAGTAGTCATAGTTAACCCGGTTTTCTTCAGCCTCATTCAGCTTCAGGAGTGTAGGTGGAAAGTTGAAATTAAACAAGAGTTTGGTTGAGAGTCAACGGGGGTGGGGTGGAAGACAACACCCAGTGGTAGGCAATGAACAAGGGGTGGTAGCATTGGTGGACTGAAGGGTCTTACTGGTGTTGAAAAATTGTTGGAGTATAGAGAGAATCTACTGAAAAGATAAGTGGTGGAAAGAAAATAGGATGCTGGAAGTTGAGGTTATGAAAGGATTTCAGTTATCAGTAATGACTAGTTCAGAATTATAACCTTGGAAATGAGAAGTGAAGGTAGTAAAAAATCATTGGAGAAAAAAAGATCATCAATGTGTAAATGACAATCATTAAGAATTACGATGAAGTGGTGTCAGAGAGGGCAACAGTGAGTTACGATCTAAAAATAAGGAAATAAGAGCAATAGTGACTTGGGGGGCAGCAAATGCCTATAAGTTGGGGTAGTTAGTGGTATAGTCTCATGGCTGTAAAAACTGAGCCACTATGAGACTCGTCTGAATAGCTGTGAGTGCTTAGTGAAATAGGGGTAGGAGGAATATCCTCTGAAGAACAGGGTGAATTCTGAGATTCCCCTTGATTCCTACTGGAGTTCCTCCTGATGCCGCAGAAGGATTATCTTGACCCCTGCTAGATGTTGGACCAGAGGTGGTTTTATGAGATATAGATACTCTCTTGATACAGAACAGTGCAGTCTATTGGTAGTGACATGGGGTCAGAATAATGAGTGATTGTTGTTTATTTTTAGAATTCACAAATCATCTATATGACAAAAAGCTAAAAACCAGTGATTTTTATTGAGGGAAAACTTAGGAACCTGCCAGGTTTTTAAATTAAAATGCCTAGCATAATGCCTTTTCCATAGGTGCTCAACAAGCATTTATGGCTTTCATTAACATGATAGCTAATTTTTTTATTTATAAGATAATTGGTTATACCTAAATATGTGAAGGTAATGATATTTCTTCTTTGTGTTTTAGACTATCCCCATAAATATGGTCCACAGGGGGGCTGTGCAGATCATTCAGTATTTGAAAGGATGAGGAAATATCAGATGACTGGTGTAGAGGAAGTAACACAGGTAAGAATTTTACAACTAGCTTGCATTTAATAAATGGAAATGAACTTGGACATGTGCTTCTGCATTTAAAAATATGTTCTAGCCTTTCTGAAAGCTTTTTGCCACTGTTGGGAGCATTTTTTTAATGCTTAAAGAAGCCAGATGACTTGCCCATAATAAAGATGTGGTGCTAAAATTTGAATATAAATATGGGTGACTCAAAAAACATAACATGACTAGGCATGGTGGTTCATGCCTATAATTGCAGCGCTTTGGGAGGCCAAGGCAGAAGGATAGCTTGAGGCCAGGAGTTTGATACCTGCCTGGGCAATAAAATGAGACTCCATCTCTAAAAAAAAAACTCAGAAAGAGAGAGAAAAAACTTCCCTGTCCAAAATATACTGTGCCTTATATATTTTATTATAAAATAAAAATATTTGTATTAGTAATAAAATTAGAGTGATCTACTTGCCCTGATTTCCCTGAGTCTTCTCCATTTTTTTTTTTTTTTGAGTTGAAGTCTCACTCCTTCGCCCACGCTGGAGTGCAGTGGCACGCACACTCATGGCCACCCCAGCGTTGACCTGGTGGGCTCCAGCCATCCCTCCACCTCACCCTTCCGAGCAGCCGGAACTACAGATGCGTGCCACCACGCCCAGCTATTTTTTATTTTATTGTAGAGACGAGATCTCACCAGGTTGTCCGGGCTGGTCTCAAACCCATGGGCTTAGGCAGTCCACTCTCCTCTGCCTCCCAAAGTGCTGGGATTACAGGCTGAGCCACTGAACCCAGCTGTCTTCTCCATTTTTAACACTGAAAGTCCTGTGTTCCTAGACATACCAATTTGGTTGGTCACCCGAATAAAAATCTTGGTGCTTTTGATATTTTAATTGTAAAGTTTTTTGTTTTGTTTTGTCATTTGGTTGTTGCTCTTTTATTTTGTGTGTGTGTGTGTGATCTCCTTTTTCTTTAGTCATATGTGACAGGTTATAGTTACTCAAAACGTAAGTTTAAAATGAGAAAACCTTTTTTTCTCTTATGATAAAACATTTATCATGTACTTTGGACATCCTTTCTAAGAGTGGTAGGGTGAAGTAATGTTTCTTGAGCTGTGAGGATTTGTAATCAAATCTATCTATTTATCAGATCTGCAAAATGGCAAAAACAATTCGGTTTCAAGTGGCTCTTTCTAGCACTAAGTGAGATTTTATTCTTACATTCATTGAACAAATATGTATTTATCTGCCACATGTCAGAGACTATGGTAAAGTCTAGGAATAAGAGGAAGACCCCCCCAAAAAACACCCAGGATTTATTTATTAAAAATTATGTTTTCTTACATATTTACACTTCAGTTACCTTCAAAGTACTCTACGATTGATGCAGTACACCTATTGAGATGCTTTTTCCACTGCTCAGAACAGTTTTTGAACTCATCAATTTTGATGCCTTTTAGTGCTTCTGCCATTTTTTGGTTTTACCTCTTCCACATCAGCAAAATGTTTACCTTTGAGGACTTTTTTCATCTGGAGAAAAAAAAAAAAGCCTCTCAGGGTGAGATCAGGTGAATAGGGAGGGTGGGGCATAGGGGTCATGCTATTTTTGATTAAAAAAACTGCTGAGCGCTCAGCATAATGTGGGCAGGTGTACCCATAAATTACACATTATGAAATGGGCAAATGCGTTGAAAGACTCTTCAAAAAAAAATACAATTCACTGAAGTTGAATGTAGCCTCTCACAACACTAGCTGGTACACTGATGCCAATGAGTTTCTAGAACACTCATCTAGTGGGGGAAACCTGTACTACAAAGGACCCACCCTCCAAAAGATAATTCCTGTTTTGTTTTGTTTTTTTGGTACTCCTTTGTATATGGAAATTAAGATGAAGGCTTATTATCAAAAGTTTACAGTTTAACTGGAGACATGGAGAAAAAATTTAGGGTGATAAGAGAATTAGGTGATATTCTACACACAAGAAGAATAGCTAACCTAGCCTTGGTAATATTTCAGGACAATAATCAGGAATTTAAAGAAAAAGCAGAAGTTAAGTTAGCCATGAGGAGATGGTAAGAATATTCCAAGTTGAAGGAACAGTACATATTCAGTCCAGAGAGATAGACAGATTAGTAAATAACCTTTAATTTGGGGGTGGAGTTCAAGACTAGAGTCTGGGAGACTAATGAGAAGTTGTTGGTTACTCAATTGAGAAGGGCCAGTGACTTGTACTAACCTATTGGCAGTGTGGGTAGAAGGGATGAGACTATAGATTGCTAGATATGATAGGAGAATTTAGCAGGATGGCTTGATATAATATTAATGTACAAAAATAGGTTGCATTTAGACTACCAGAAATAGAATGAGAGGATATTATTAATAATAGTATCAGACAATATCATATATTACAGAATAAATGTAAAAAAAGAATAAAAGAATTATAAGACCTATATAAGGAAAATCAAAACTTTATAGAAATATTAAGAAAGATTGATTTTAAATGGAGAGCTATACCACATTAATGAAAAATAATATTTAATATCATAAAAATGTCAGTTCTCCCCATATCGATTGGTAGATTCAGTGTGAGTCCTATACAAATTACAACAGTGTTATTCACAATACTCAATGGGCCTAAAATGTTGTATGCAAAAGTAAGGACTAAGAAGAAGTAGGGCCAGCCTAAAGGTGGTAAGCAAGAAAGAGAAATTTACCTAGAAGATATTAAGACTTATTATAGTAATTGAGAGTGTGATATTTGCAGAGGGGTAGACACGTTGACTAGGGGAATAAAATTGGGTGCTCAGTAATAGACCCATACATATGTGAAACTTGGTTTTATGGCAGAGATGTAATCTCAAATTAGTAAGGAAAAGTAGAGACCATTGAATAAATGGTGCCACAAAAAACATTTGCCTATTTGGAAAAAGATGAAGTTGAATTTCTGTTTCACATTGTATTTCCAACAGAAAGCTCCAGATGGATTAAAGTATTAAATGTCTAAAATGAAAACTTTGAAACTTGGAGAACAGGCAAGTGCAGAATTGATATCTTAGAATAGGGAAATAAATCCCTCTGTGGTTTCTCTGACTTTATGGCACAGGGAAAGAGATCTCAAGAAGAGCAAGAAGTACACAGCAATCTTGCTGAGTTGAAGAGTCAGAGGTCAGAGTTTAGGAAGACTGAGGCATCTGAACTTGTGGGCATAAATAACCAAGAGGAGAGAGCTATGCTTAGAAAGAGTGACAGATAGCTGCACAGAGATTTCCTTGAGTCTTAGTGGAATACTAACCTGTGCCTGCACAGGGCAATATTCTACGAGAAAACTGCTGGATAAAGAAAAACTACTGGGGGCCCTATGAAATGAACAACTATCAAAATTACTCTTGGTAGGGACAGGGATCCCAAGCCATGGTAAGAGAAGGGCGCTAATCTAGCCCTAGAGTAAAGGATACTCCTGACCTGTCCTAACTAAACAGAAAAACAAAACAAGGTATGATTTTCAAATAGATTAGTTGCTTGTCAGAAAAAAATTCAATTGTGTTTGTTAAAGGAGGACACTAAATATGACATTCACAATGTTCAGCATTCAAAGAACATTACTAGATGAGAAGAAACTGAAAAATGTGATCCATAATTTGGAGAAAAACCACATAAATAGAAATGGGACCAGTATTTACAGGCACTAACAGATAAGGACTTCTGGGTGTGATGGCTCATACCTGTAGTCACAGTACTTGGGGTTGTTTAAGGCCAAGAGTTTAAGACTGGTCTGGGCAATATAGCAAGACACCATCTCTAGACAGATAGATAGATAAGATTTAAAAACAACTATTATTAATGGGCTCAAAGAATTAAAGATAGGAACATAAAAGGAGAGAATAGAAATTCTAATAAAGAGCCAAGTGGAGCTTCTAGACTAAAAACCATATTCTCTGAAGTGAAAATTTTAATGGATAAACTTAAGAGCAAATTAATTACTGTAGAACTCAATATGAATGAACTCAAGTAAAGGAAAATAAAACAATACACGCTATCCATATCTAAGCACAGAGAGAACATAATTAGAGTTCAAGGGGAAGGAAAGGCAGAGAAAAATATTTAAAAGTTAATGTCTCCAAATTTTTTAGATATGAAGAAGTAGAATACTAACCTGTGCCTGCACAGGGCAATATTCTATGAGAAAACTGCTGGATAAAGAAAAACTACTGGGGGCTCTATGAAATGAACAGCTATCAAAATTACTCTTGGTAGGGACAGGGTCAATGAAACTCAAGCAGGGTAAACACAAAGAAAACCATGCCAGGGGCATATTATAATTAAATTATTGGAAACACGTGAAAAAGAGAAAACCATAAAAGCAGCCAGAGAAAAATAAGATACATTTACATACAGGGGAACAAAGATAAGTATAACTGCTGACTTCTTATCACACAGTACAAAACAGAAGATATAGAATGGCATCTCCAAAGTGGTGAAAGAAAACCTGTCAAATTAGAATTCTGTGTTTTGAGAAAATAATTTTTAAAAATGAAGGCAAATTAAAAAGATTTTTAGACAAACAAAAGCTGAGATAATTTGTCTCTAGGAGATCTACCCTGTAAGAAATGTTGAAGTTCTTCATGTCACAAAAGGATACCAAGTAGAAACTTAGATCTATACAAAGAAGTGAAAAATATAAAATATTAAATATGTGGGACTTTTTTCTTATTTAAAGAAGTCCTTCAAGAGATTATTACTTAAAATAATAACTATGTATAATGGGTTTTGTAATATACAAAGAATCAAAATTTGTGACAGTAACACAAGTGACAAGAAAAGGAAGAATAGAAGTAAATTGTTCTGTTTCTTATACTATTTGTGAAGTGCCATAATTTTGATAGCTAGCCTGTGCTGTGAAAAAGATGGCTGTTGTAAACTCTAGGCTGGGATCAGCAAACTATGGCCTGTGGGCCAGCTGTTTGCTTTTGTAAATAAAGTTTTCTTGGATCACAGCCATACCCATTTATTGACACATTGTCTTTTGCTGCTTTTGTACTGTAGTGGCAGAGTTGAATAGTTGTGTCGGAGACTATGTTGTCCAGAAATCTAAATATTCACTATTTAGACCTTTTAAGAAAATGTTTGCAGGAATATTCTCTGTTGTGCAGCAAACACTTAAAATACAGGACGTCAATAAAGGAAATCCTATGTAATTAAAAATACTCAGTTAAGTCAAAAGAAAGTAGGAAAAGAAAAAAGGAACAAAGAACAGATGGGAGAAATAGAAAATAAATAGCAAGATGGTAAGTTTAAATGTAACCATAGTGATGATTACGTTAAATATAAATGGACTAAATACATTAATTATAAAGCCACGGTGGTTAGAGTGATGAAACAAGTCAGATCAAATCCATCTAAAAGAAATGCAATTTAAATGCAAAAACACAGAATTTAGAAGTAAAAGGATGGCAAAATATATATACGCTCTAATCATAAGAATTTTAGAGTGACTGTATTATATGAATATCAAACTGTATTCTAGTTCACAGACTATCACAAGATAGAAAGGCATATTTTATAATGATAAAAGTGTAAGTTTGTCAAGAAGAAATAACAGTTTTAATTGTTAGTTAATAGTGTACTTTCTGTTAGAGCTATGAAAATACATGAAGAAAAAACTGAAAGGAGAAATGGAAAATACCACAAAGTATAGCTGGAGATCATACTCATTTCTGAGTAGACAAGTTGTTAGGTTGATAGAGCAAGTAGACAGAAAATCAGTAAGGATATAGAACACTTAAACACCACTATCAAATATCCTGATCTAATGAACATTTATAGAACTCTCCAGTTGACAGTGGCAGCATACATATTCTTTTCAAGTACATGTTGAATATCTACTACACATATAGTAAGTCATAAAACAAGTCTTGATTAGTTTAAAAAGGATTGACATGAAATACTTTCTTAGGTCTCAAAGGAATTAAATTAGAAACCCACAACAGAAAATCACAAAATGTTTGGAAATTAAATCACACATTTCTAAATAATGGAATCTGAAACCATTTTGGACTGAATGATATCAAAACCCCAAAATAAAATCTGTGAAAATCAGCTAAAGCAGTGCCTAAAAGAGAATTGACATCTTTGAATGATCATATTAGAAAAGAAGAAAGGACTGGATGCTCACGCCTATAATCCCAGCACTTTGGGAGGCCAAAGTGAGAGGACTGCCTGAGCCCACGGGTTCGACACCAATCTAGGCAACTTGGCAGACCTCATTTCCACAATAAATAAAAAAAATTAGTCATTTGTGGTGGTGCGTGTCTGTAGTTCCAGCTTCTTGGAAGGCTGAGGTAGAAAGATCGCCTGAGCCCAGCAGGTTGAAGCTGCAGTGACCATGAGTGTGCCACTGCACTCCAGACTGGGCGACATAGTGAGACTCCAACTAAAAAAAAAAAGGAAAAGAAAAAAGAAGGAAGATCAAGAAATTAATCATGTATGTGTTGACTTTAAAGAGCTAGGCAGGGAACTACAAATGAAACCTGAAGTGGAAGGAATAAAGCAACAGGTAAAAAAGTAGCTATGAATAAGGTAGAAAACAGGGGAAGTCGATTGAAGAGATTAGTATGTACTTCTAGGTAGTATGATCAAGAAACAAAAAGAAAACACACAAGTTAACACTATTTGGAGATGAAGGGATGTTACCGTACACCTTGAACCAATAAATTTAACAATTTCTAAGACATCTAAGAAAAAGTTACTAGAATAAATAAGCAAACATACCAAGGACATAGGTTAAAAGTCAGTATGTAAAAATCAGTTGTATTTTTGTACATTGTAAATGAAATGAACATTTAGAAAATGAAAAATTTTGTAGATCATCTAAAAATACCATCAAAAGTTTAAAATACTTAGAATAAATTTAACAAAATGTGTGCAAGATGTGTATGTGAAAAATATAAAACATTGCCAAGAAAAATTAAGGACTAAATAAATGGGGAAATATGAGGAATATTTCATGTTCATGGTTTGAAGATTCAATGTTAATATGTCAATTCTCCTCCAATTGTTCTGTGGAGTCAGTACAGTCCCTATCAAAAATCTGTGTGTTAAAGGTAAAACTAAAGCTAGTATGAAAAAAGCATAGGAGAAATTTTTGTGACTTTGGAAAAGATAACAATTTCATAGAGCACACAAAAATACAACACAAAATTTGTATAAACTGGACTTGCTCAAAATTGAAAACCTTGCCTTAGAAGATACAGTTTGAAAATATAAAAACAAGCCATAAATGGAAAATGTTTACAGTACACACATCTGACAAAAGGCTTCTTTCCAAAATATGTAAGAAACTCTTAGAACTTAAATTTTTGAAAATGCTCAAACCCCAGTTAATAAATGGATAAAACATTTGAATAGACTCTTTACAAAAGAATATACTAAAAAATATTCTGGATTTTGAAGTAGAGAAATACTTTGAATATATAAAACTTTCTACTATAAAAAACATTGATGGGTTTTACTAGATGAGAGTTGGAGTTAAAAGCTTAAAGTGAAGACAGGTTATAAGCTTTATATAAAATTTTATGCATTCACAATGAATAAAATTAATAAAGAATTAGTTTTAAGAAAGAAGTATTCCTTCTCCTGATTAGAACAATTAATAAAAACCAACCTTGCCTCAAAATGGAAATATTTTTAAAATATGTGTTTATGTGCATATGTGGATCAGCACGTATGTGTATTTATCTATTTGAAGGCATTGGAAGGATAACAAGGCTGTGAAGAAAGGGCCAAGATTACAGAAGAAGTATATACCTAGAAAAGTGAGCCTGGCATCTGAGTCCACCTTTTCTCTAGATGTTTCTTCCAGTTTCTGAGGAGATAGCTGAGAGACAGAGAAGGCAAGTAGAACTACCTAGACTCATGAGGCTAAGGATAAAAACATTTTTAGGGTCTTCTCAGAAGAACTTTAGGCTGACCTTTAAGGGCTACTCCCTAGGAGTAAGAAATCAGAATATGTCTAACCTCCCCTCAGAGGAATTAAGTTTTCACATTATGTTTTCTTAGTTTCTGATTAGATTAAGGTGATCTAGGATTACTAATACACCAAGCCAGACTGCTTGCCAGAAGTGAACGTAAATCTCTTGAGAAAGATATCATCATTGGAAGCCTCAGATTATATCTATGGTTATCCATGTGCATTGTCTGGCACTCAGTTCAAAGTAACCAGCATATGAACAAACAAAACAATGTGATGGAAGAACAAAAGAATCAACAGATAAAGGAAACAGAATCTAAATATGACTGAATAAGGGAATGATCAGATACAGGCTTAGTATGTTCAAGTCATAAATTTAAAATTTTAGCAGAGTGTAAAGTTTCAAAATTTTAGTTTTAAGTTTTAAAAAACTTCCCCAGTGAAAATGAACAGTAGCCGGGCTTGGTGGCTCAGCCTGTAATCCCGCGCCTTTGGGAGGCTGAGGTGAGTGGATTGCATGAGCCTGCGGGTTCGAGACCCGCCTGGGCAAGCAAGACCTCATCTCTACAATAAATCAAAAAATCAGCCGGGCGTG